>APFE031739904.1:24885-47081 GCA_000404065.3 Pinus taeda | reverse complement strand
TAGGGCCTCAAAACGGCTCCGGAAGTTCAGGACCCGAAAAACTGCTAAAAATAGTAAGTTGCGCTACAATTAAGGAAACTGAAAATGATGAGAAAGACAATGGTGGGGGTCCATGTGGACTTGGTAGGTGGCCACCAATATCCACCTGGATCAAAGATGAGGCCATCCATTGCCAATATGAACGATAGAGGCGAAAGTGAGTGTCCCTGTCTAAGTCCCCACCCTGCCCCAAAAAAACGAGAGTAATAACCATTAATAAAAACAACATACTTGACATTCGTTACACATGCCATGATCCACTCCGCACCCCTATCCTGAATCCCAACTTTATGAAGTACCATCCTTAGCTATCCCCAATCAAGGCAATCATATGCCTTTTGTAAGTCAACCTTCATAACAGTTGCATTTAATTTTTTAACATGGATTGAATGAATGCATTTCTTTGCAATAGCCACTGCATCATGTATTTGTCTATTTTGCAAGAACACAAATTGCTCAGGAGAAATGAACTTTGATAGAGTATGCTGGATCCTGTTCACAATAGTCTTCGAGATAATCTTGTAAATAATATTACAAATAGAGATGGGTCGATAATCCGAGAAGGAACTGGTGGAGGCCTTCTTCGAGATGAGGGCGATGTAGGTAGAGTTTATGAGGATGGATGAAACCCCATTTTCTTGATTCTTCCACCGTGTTAAGAAGATCCTCCTCGAAAATGTCGAAGAAATGGGTGAACAGTTCCACCGTCCAACCATCTGGACCCGAGCTCTTGTCTCCTTTTAAAGATTTAAGCACCTATAGAATTTCATCACCCGAGACAACCATACATAGGGCCGAGTTGGTCTCCTCGTCAAACATATGGGGATATACATCCACCCCCTTCAATTGGTCCTCAATATAGTCTAACTCCCTGCGACGATATTGTTGTTCAAAATGTTCAACCACCACTCTAGTTATATCCCGTTGTGTCTGCACCCGGTTCCCTTCAGCATCAGTGATCTCCCAAATAGAATTAACCTTCCTTCTATGATTGGCAAACCGGTGAAATTTTTTTGTGTTTCTATCCCCCTCTCAAATCCATATGGCCCTACTCTTTAGGCGCCACATCAACTCCTTGTTGTGTAGTATTTGTTTCCTTTTAAGCTCCAATGAATGTATTTGTCCCCGAACAACAATCGATGGGAGATGTGATAACAAAAGTGGCCGGAGGGACTCCAATGCCACTGATATATCATTTAGGTCTTTTTTCTGTTGGGCAAGCTTCCTCCTCTCCCATGTTTTCACCACAACCTCAAGGGCCCTTAGATTCTCCAATATATGAACCATGGGATAAATGTCCCCATCAGGCCCCGAGTCCAAGTGTCCCGCACTAGATTCTCAAAATCAGGGTCCTCCAACCATACCCAATTAAACTTCAATGGCATCCCATATCTGAGATCCCCATGTCGCCAGTGAAGGATAATGGGACAATGATTAGAAATGTAATTGTTCATAATGTCAGAATACACAAACCCAAGTCTTTCCATAATTTGTTCATATAACAAAAACTGATCCAACCTTTTTGCTACATAACCATCACTTGCTCTACCATTGTCCTAGGTTGGAGCAAACTTTGAGGGACAAATGTCAACAAAATTATGATGAATGATAATATCTTTAATCAGCTTTTCCATTGCACCAACTCTTTTGGATTTACCCCAAACCTCATCTAGACCAATGGTGCAATTTAGGTCCCGTACCATAACTAAAGTAACCAGCGCCAATACCCTAGATATAACCATCTTCCTCCAAAAAGTGTCCCGTTCCCTATATGGTGCATATATATTCAAAATATGTATTCTCCCCAAAAGGCCTCTGATGTGTCCAACTAGAAGAATGCCTGCAACGCATGAAAAAGCCTTCATCCTTACCCATTTTAGATGCCATAGAGCAACCAAACCCCCCACGAGGCCTGCAAAATCTATAGCCGCCATATGCCAGTCAGGGAGCATATTCTTGAAATATTTGATCACTTGTAGAGCTAGATGCATAGTTTCCTATAGGAGAATTATATATGGGCGCATAGAATGGAAAAGTTCTTTGAGGGCCAAAAATTTATGTGTTTCCCCCAAAGCCCAAATATTCATGGAAAGGATGAAATTCATGACAACTCTGGAGCAGGCATCGTTTCTCTAAGGGCCCAAGGAGAGGATGGAGAAGCAATCATAACGTCAATCAGGGAGTGTGGATCATTTGGACTAAAATGTATATGTCGGGTGCGCCCTCTAAAGTGTCTAATATCTTAGTTTTGCTTCCATCGGACAATTATGTTGCTTGTCGAGGAAGGAATAATATGCAGAGACAAAGTTCTAGGTGGCTTATGAATCGTGAGGATATGTAGGTCCAGGGTCTTCTTTTGTAGAAGGAAATCTAAATCACTGTCCACCGAATTAGTAGGTGAGACCACGAGTGACATAGGAAAAATAGGTCGGGTCTTGGGCATCAGAGATGGTTGTGAGATGGATGGAGGGGAGGGTTTCAGAATATACATAATATGAGGAGTGGAGCGGACGTCATAAGTCGTCATATGGGAAGGTACAGAGTTTGAAAGTGGTGGAATAGAACAAGTAAGTAGGGGTATCCTTTCTGACGGGGTCGAACTGATGTCATCGATAGTAGGAGTACCAGAATCTTCGAAAGTCCAGGTTGATGATGGCACCAATATAGGGACGGACTCAACACATTTCATAGGACGTGAATTAGAGGGAATGAAAGGTAATGAGTATGAAAGAGTACCTGATGTGAGATGAGCGCCACCAAGATGTTGTGTCACCACATGATTAGACATATTGAAGGTTGAACCACCGCTAGTCGTCACCATAGCGCTTGAAAAGTTCTGCCCACATGGTATACGACAACCACCCTTCCTGCGAGGACATTGTGCCATAAGATGTCCAGTGTGATGACAAATGAGGCAGCAGAATGGAACTCCCCAGAAGTCCAGTCTCTACACCAGGTGCATGCCTTCCTATTGCAGCTCAATATGATTCAGAAACCCTCCATTGTAGTCCTTCTCAATCAATATCCAAGCTATTCTTTTGTCTTGGGCACCCAATTATTGTGGGTCTACATTAACAAACCTTCCAATCACGTTTCCACTATCCATAAAACTTGCCTAGTCCAGAATTCAATTGGAAAACCCGACAGTTTGACCCAAATTAGTTTGTTCTTAGGTGTCTCCTTCAGAGGATTGAATCCTACATACCAGGTATGTAGTGCCAAGAAACTCTGTCCTTTAATCCATGGAATAGCTGTAATTTTGATTAAATCCTCGTCGCAGAGGAAGTGAAAACTATACCAACCACCCATTAGGCGAACCACTGAGGGCATATAGCCTAAAAATGACTTCCACTTAGTTTCTACCAAATTCCTCATCTCGCCTTCGCCACCTCAACAAAGTGCCATTTACCAACAAGAGCCCTCTTCTGTAGGCTGGTAACTCGATCTATCAAAATGTCATGGTCGAAATAGAGAAAGGGAGTCGAGGTGGTGATTTTAATGGAATGTTGTTTATGCCAGCCACATTTATCACCTCCACCATGGTGTGCCCCTTGTGAATCATGGGAATCATGTATACCATCTATCAGATCAATCGGGTCTTCCCCCGGGCACCATGCATGTTGATCAGTAGGACCCTCCACCCGTTCCATCCCAATAAATGAATGATAGTTTGTTTCAGCCACCAACGTGGCCTAGATGAAGGCTTCATGCGCAAATGTGTCAGATTCAAATGGGTCCCTTGTGGACATAATGCGGGAGAAAAGTGGGTAACAGAGATGAGAATTAATTAGAAAACATTCATATAATTCAGGGTGGTAGGTCAGAACATCAATGGGTCCTGCATAAAATCCCAGCAGGAATGTTTTGGGATCCACAATCCTGGGAAGAATGTCACAACCCGCACAAGAGCATACCTGCATCGTGCCAATTGAGAGACCCCGTCATCAAATCGCAACCCAAAATGGGAAATAATAGAGCTGAGTAAAATAAAATATAGTAGCCTACTCTAGAGAATCAGCACGTAATCTTCCACTGCCCCGAATGACAAAAATTAAATGATAGAGAAATAAAGAAGATTGTGACCCCTATCAATCAATAATAATGTTCCCAACGCCCTCCATATGAAAATTTGAATAACGCCAGAGAATAGAATATTCTGTCGTTGGAAATATGAATGCCACTCGAAGCAATAGAGTGTGATCTAGAGTATGCAGACATACATGCAGTCGACCAGAGCCAATGTAGAATAACACCAGAATTATCCTTCACAACAACAACAACAACAACCCCCGCAACATTTCTACCACCTGTTACATAATCTGATACCAATATCCTTGCAAGGTCTAGAAATAATGAATGAATTACTTCAACGCCTCCAGAGTGTGTAGTAGTTATTAGGCTGAAAACATGAACCCTCCTCCTGATTATATTGTGGGCAGGCGAGAGAAAGGAGGTCGGTCCAAATAGGCATTTGGACGCCTGAAGGCGAAGGGTGTATGAGTCCTAATAATGCAAATAAGGATATATATGGCGATAAGGAGAATCAATAGTATGTGCAATATCTCTAATTGAAGAAAGGAGAAGTAAACTACTAGGTAAATGCCAGGAATTCTAAAACTAGATTATAAAATGAACCCCCAAAACATAAAATAAGTATATTCCCCACCCAGAAGATGGTCTATAGTGTAGGGAATGCAGTAAAGTTGCAAATATTGTACCACATCAACTAAGGTAAACTCACACCCACCACCAGTCAGTGATAATAATTCCTGAAAAAACCCCAAAACCATCCACATAATTCTACTTAGTGTTGAATCACTTCAAATATAGAACTATCAATGAGGGGCTACTACTAACCAAATCGCTATAACATGCCCCTAGGCCCTGCCTCCTGCTCAACATCCCTCATAGAATTCAGAATCCAAGTCCCATCCAAACTCTACCATTATCCCTCTATACACAATTTATTCAATCAAAACATACACAAATGCGCCTCTAATACCTTGTTTGAATGCCATGTTAGGTCATTGTGATGGGTATTGATAGGGAAACTGGTAAGTCCAAGATGAAACCATCCTAGGCATGATAGGCCTTGCCTATTTTCTGGTATTAGCCCATTATTTGTCACTCGATTAAACACTTGTTTGCCTTCATAATATTTGAATTAGTTGGCCATTAGCAATTAAACACCTTATGCTCTACTTTTCCAAGCCAGAGAACATCAATTCCCAACTAATGATTCAGGAAACAGTATGATCTCACTAAAGAATATGAACTTAAACGCATTAAGATTCAGGTATTTTTGGATTGTCTTATAGGATTCAACTCAGAAAGATTCAAATAATAAACATAAATTTTGAAAATACCTTTGATTGTTCGGTTCTAGATTAAATTGAGGCTAAAAACTTCGGAAATGTAGATCAGAGGCCAATTCTACACTTGAAGCACTCCCATCGAAGCTCGGAGAAGCGACAATCATTCTTCTGAATATTTGTGCGTTATTGGAAGTAATGCTTCTGTTACTTCCAAGTTGTCGCGAGTTGTAATTGTGTGAGTTTTTAGGTTAATAGTTGTACTAGCTATTTTTAGTAATCTAGATCCACCATTCTTGGATCTAGAAGTATCATGTATTCTTATATATGTAATGTCTAGGAGATCAATAAAAAATTGTGTGATTTGTATTCTATGAACAATCTCTCACTATCTCTTTATTTTATAACGCGGTATCAGAGTCGATACTGGCTTCAATCAAAGGGAGGGCAAGAAAGATGAGAGAATCTTGAATATTTACTCATTGCACATAGATTAGATTAGTTTCGTGTGTGATTTTTTTTACGTGTCTGTGTGTATATTTTCTCAGTGTTTGCAGCCTCTTCAATGTCGCCAGATCCAATGGCATGCCAAAAATATACTAACATGGCCAATTTAGTGTCAGCGAGGCCCACAACCATTAGAATTAATTCGAGCAGAAAATACGCAGATCAACTTTCAGACTACCCAGATCTAGATTCAGAATACCCATCTAATCTGAAAGAAATTTGCACTTGGATCGGCATTTGCTCTTGTGGGATCATGGTCATCAGGAGGCGTTGAAATTGACGCTGTATGTAAAGACTGCTCAGAACACAAACACTCTCGTTTGTGTGGAGAACTCGAGATGCCAAAGAATTATGGTGATCAGATCATTGCTGCTCCAAGAGAGAGGATGTGAGCATTGTGGAAATCCTTGTTGTGAGGAAATTTTTTTGGTTGCCACTCGAAGGAGCAGATCTTCAAAATGAATCATTGTGTGGGAGAATAGTTGAATGTGGCATGGACGACAAGATGTCTCAGGCTCAACTCATGAGATATTAGCAATCTTGTTTGTGCTTAATGGGGTTTTTAATATTGGATCCTTTATACCGTGGCTTGCTTGGCTGGATCTCCATGGTTACGTCCAGTGCATGAAGCTGTTGAGTAAGAAGTTGGAATTATTTCTGGAGGAAGTAGTGGAAGAGCACAACATGTGAAGGAAATGCGTGGAAAATTATGTGGCTAACGATATGGTGGACGTTCTGCTATAGTAGGATGATGACTGGTAACTGAATCTGAATCGAATCAGAGTCAAAGCATACACTCTAGACATGATCGTGAAGGGCACCGAGACTGCTGCAATAGTGGTGGAGTGGGGTCTGTCAAAGCTCCTAAAAATCGGAGACTTTGGAAAGAGCCATGGAAGAGCTCGATAGACTTATGGGTAGAGAGTGATGGGTGGAAGAGAAAGACATCGATGAGTTGGATTATTTGCGGTGGGTAGTGGAGGAGACGATGTCAAACACAAACACCATGCTCGTCATCAAGATCTGATCGGAGCAGAACCTGAGTTAGTACCTATGATCCATGGTACTACGAAAGCCGCGTCACAATTGCAAACCCCATAGGTTTTATCCAGAGTTCATCCTAGCTCAAGGCATGTCTTAGAAATCTGAGTAGTTGTAGTCCCTGAGTTGAACACGGAAACAATTCAAAGTATAGATTCAAGTCAGTGAGGTTATGGAACTCTCATAAGATGATTTCTAAGGAGAAAAAATTTCTATGGAATATAATTATGGAAGTTGGATGATTCAAGCATAATTATGAACATCAAGAAATTAGATCTAATTGCACACACAAGTGCTTAGAGTTATTGTGTTTGTTTGTATGTTTGTGGTGTGAATTGAAGTAGTTATGTGTTAATATATTGTGCAAGAATAAAATGATTCAAAACCACAAAGAATAGGCCAACTATTGCATAGACTAATGTGACTCTTCGTGCTCTAGGAGCATTAGTCATAGGTAGTTCTTAATATGGTCAAGTTGGTGTGACTCGTCATGCTTTGGGAGCGTCAATAAAGGTTATTTTATACAAGGTCAAATTGTATAATTGTTTGTTGAAGACATTTTGTACCCAGAATTCTATCCTAGAGAACTAATGAAGGTTGCAGACAATTGTGGATTTACAGATGGTGGTAGTTCCATAGGATGGTTCAACATCGACACTGACCCATTTCTCTCTGGGAGGTTGAGAAGCATCAATTCTGCAAAGTACATCAATGATCGTCTTAAACGGTTATGTCTTAAATGGATCAAGTCGGAAGCTCAAAAGTGTGGTGAAGAAAAGAGCGAAAACCATGAGATTTTAGAGTGAATATGAGTGCTAGTGATGACCATATCAGACAAATGTGACAAATATTCTTTTATTATTGTAATGTGTGTTTCTATATTTGTCATGTAAGCATTAAGGGAGGGTATTGGAAGTAATGCTTCCATGACTTCTATTGTCATGAATTGAGTTGTAATTGTGTGAGTTCCTAGGTTAATAGTTGCATTAGCTATTTTTAGTAATCTAGATCCACCATTCTTAGATCTAGAAATACCATGTAATCCTATATATGTAATGTCTGTGAGAACAATAAAAATATTGTGTGATTTGTGTTGTGTGAACAATTTCTCGCTCTCTCTCTATTTTCTTACACACCTTGCGAAAAATGTTCACGTTTGGTAAAGTGACAATTGCACTTAATTTGCATCGTACTATCTCCAGTAGCATAACATTCAAGAATCCCAACTTTATGGGGGCTTGGAACACTATATTTAAAGAGTTTGTGCTAATCAAATTTGCACTGAGAAACTATAATGAATGGATTTACGATGGAAGAGATAGAAAATAAATAGAAAAGTAAAGATAGAAAGATACTTTTTCTTTTCTAATTATTCAATAAATAGAATAGATGATTGTTGTTAGCTGCATTCATAAGTGTGTTTATTTTGAAATAGATCTTTTAGAATTTTAATTAATTATCAATAAGTATTATGTGGATGATGCACCATAGTAATGTAAAACTTAACTAAATCCAAAGAAAAAAATCTCTTTCATATTCTTTATGTATTAATAAATAGTGTACACAATATATTTAATTTCATATTTTAGAATTTTTTCTCCACGTTTGCAGGTGTTATCTCCCACTTTTGTTAAAACAACCAACAAATTATTTACCAATATAAACACTATATTTGTGTAAATTACGGTAGATATTCATATCTATGAATAATGTAGTAGATATATCTTAACACATAAATTTAAATCCTAAGTTTGAAAAATAATGTAAAATAAATTCACAAAACCAAATAAAAAATAGATTTACGTGGAAAACTCTATAGGGAAAAACCATGGGAAAAGATGTGTAACTTTTCCATTAAATAAAAACTCATAGCCATTACCTCAACTCCAATCTTAGTGCCTTCTCACCCCACACACAATGTCTAATCAATATTACATGTAAATAATCTCTCATATAATAATCTAGAGAAAAATTATTAGCACAATACCATGTGCTCTGAAAACTATGGATCAAAAACCACTAACCCAAAACAACAACTCTAAAATTCTATGAGAAACTTCAAAAAAATACCGCTTTGTTAATTTAGTCCCACAAAAAAAAATCTCCCATTTAACACCAAAATAAATTTATATCTTTTAATTACACCTTTCCCAAACCTCATTTATCATCTTTGCAACAACCCAACCAAGATTCTACAAATATCCTGGGATATATCCTGCGTATGTCGGGCACGCAATTTTTTTTCTTTCTTATCATCTTTGTTTAATTCTTTGTGATTTGTCATTACCTGAATATATGATTAAGATCAACTAACTACGTGAAAATATGTTTTAAAAGTGACATCTATCGAACATTTCCACCGTAAATCAGGTACATGTGATTTTATAGAATGTTATTTTATGAATAATTATGGCTTTTTAATCAAAAGTGAATTTGAAAATAATAACAAATAAGGGTTATTTTATGTATAATTATGCCTTTTATTAAACGTTATTTCCCACTGGAAAGAAAATTTACTGCAAATCTAAAATTTTAACAAAAATAAATAAATCTTTTCAAATGTGATGATATTATACAATTTCTTCATCCAACATCGGCTCTGGCATTCTTTGATAAATGTGAAAGGCCCTCCACAAAACAAACAAGCGAACAATTTTCGTTTGTAAACCCAAGGAAAGAGACAACATTTCATGATTGCAATCTTCTTTGTTGTCAAACTCATCGGAGGAAGGCAATATATTTGTGTTGCCGTCCTACTGATTGCAATCTTCTTTGTTGTCAAACTCAATCGGAGGAAGGCAATATATTTGTGTTGCCGTCCCACCTCTGCGCTCACAACTCTGATGAAGAAGTGTTCCCATGACAATGAATGCATACAAATCCATCGTTACTTTCACCGTGAGGAGGATTGCAAGTGATAATTGTCCATAGCGCCGTTCTGATTTTGAAAAGACAACTCCCCATGTCATGCCTCTACACTGGCGGTACTCTTCCAACTGCACAATAGCGAGGTGCGGCACCACCGACCACCTTTTTTTCATCAATACTTATGATCGTGGACTATGCCTAACGTTCGTACTTAGTTTATTTTTTGTTACCAAGTATTGTCTATATCCTTTATATACGGTGAAACCATTAACATTCATCATAAACAACAATAACATGAACAATTGCACAATAGTATAAAGGGAGGGGCAACTCTCGATGTGAGTCTCCCCCGAACCAATAATATATATATAGATATATATATATAATATATATATAGTCTTCATTTTTCATAACATAAGCTAAATCTTAGAGGAAACCCCGAATTTACACTTAGCCAAATTTTCACAACTTCGGCAAACTCGGTTGCCCAGCTCGTTGGCATCTCCGAACAGTCACCGCATGACTCGCCCAACACTTCGTTTACCCGTCGCACGTTTCCACCCAAATCGTTCACCATTCATTTAGCAAACGCCTAAATCGTGTTACCCTGCCCAACATTATCATTCAACCCAATCGTTCCTTCGTTCAGCGGGCGCACACGCACTCATGTCGCCACTCGCCCGAACTTTCGTTCATGGTTTCCGCCTCCATTCGTTCGGTGGGCCGCACGTAGTACTGTCTACACAAACTCCCGTTCATGACCTCCAGTTCAACCACCGTTCATTCGGCTAATGCCCTCACCGTGTCTTCTTGCACGAACTATCAACCTGTTGTTCAACCTTGCACGAACGCCCTACCCGAGTTGCCCATCGTTCAGCTCTGCATGGACGCCCAACTCGGGTCGCCTGTCGTTCAGCCCTGCACGGACGCCCAACTCGGGTCGTCCATCGTTTAGCCCTGCATAGCGTGCCCAACTCTGGTCGCTCGTCGACACGACCAACTGCGCACCCAACCGCCCTACATCATTCGCCCAACGCCCTACCCTGTCTCCTTCTGGAACGCCCGTTTGCTCTGCTCGGTTACCTTTGCCCGTTCTACCCGTCGTGTGGGCTCATCCACACTACCCAACCGCAGAACATTTCGCACCTGCAGCTCGCATCTCAGACTTACGAGTTCGGTTGATTGATGTCTCCCACCTCCAACTCGCCACACATATATATGCGTCTTCTCGTTTAGGTCGTCACCCAGCTGATCCATTCGTCCAACATACAACACGTCGGCTCACCACATAATCAACTCGTTGGCCTGCCCATCTCCATGGTTGGCTGCCCCATCTGCTCATCATCCACCCGTCGACCCACCCATCCGTCGAGGCACACGGGACCACCCAAATAGATATAAACATAACTTGTCCAAAACTCATCGTACATTTCTCCAAGTGCTTCGCGTGACCTCCCATCATGTCCGCAACTCGCCCTGCAGCTCGTGGTCCTCACATTCTCCCCCACTTGAAATCATTGTCATCCTCGACAATCTCTCATCCCGGTAACCATTTGTCATCAAGATATCCATACCAAGGCATACACCCCATCAGTATGTCATACATCGGAAAATCATCTCAATCCATGATCATCAACCACCTCGTCGCAATATCAACATGCTGCTCCCATTGTGGAAGGATGGCCCCTCCATCTCAAGCTACATTCCTCCTACAACATATCGTGTCGACCTCATCATGCGTCGTCATCATGTGAACTGCTGCCATGATACTTCAACACAATGCTAACACATCTCTGTACACTTCTAGACCCCATGATTCGAAGTAGTCGGGTGATCAGTCCAACTGTTATGCTCAAACCATATGAATGCACATCCTCATGCCATTATCAGTCGTTTCTCAAAACATCCTGTCACATCATCAACTCGATCAAGAATCCATCTCCATCTAAGTAATTCTTGCTCAGGTTCATGAAGTCATCCTCATCTCATCTACAACATGTTGTCCATGATGTTTGGTACTAGTGTGCTGCATGAAATTAGCCACATCTACCCCAACATCATCACATGTCTGCAAAACATCCATCTCCTCAAAGTGAAGAGATCATCCCATCAAACTTCGACTCTTGATGTGCCACATCCAGGTCCATGAAGCCACCTCCATCATATCTGCAATGTGCCATCCCTCAAGTCTACCATAGAAACAAGTATACACCTATCTCATCTCCCATGTGTCAAAGCGGTTAAGTCTGGGCTCAACCCATGCCCAAGTGTTGCCACCAAGGCATCATCAACGTTGTAACTCCATCACTCCAAAGTGTCTCATATTTATCCTCCACATCAAGTTACTATTTCAAGCACACCCATATGTACTCAAAAGTATGCACCCCATCCTGCATCAAAGTCTCTGACCTCAGCTCCTCAACGCATCAGATCCTCCAAGTCCACCATATATGAAATCCCCAAAAGTCACAACCTCATGTCATCATGAGCTCCATGAGTCATCTCCAACCAAGACTCCAGCAAGCATAAATGTCTCTGCCGAAAGGTCTCTGCAAGATGAGCTTCCCATGTAGTAGAAATGCTCCATAATCTGCTCACAACTCCAACCAAGTCCATGGCCTTGTTGTACAAGAGTGCACAACATTTCCATCGGCTCATAAATAAAACATCTCCATGTCACACTAGCAAATCCACCTACACAACATCCCTGCCTTGGCACTCTTCATTGGATACCCATAATTGACACCTCTACAAGTGCTCCTGCATAAGATTGCCATGCTCCATGTCTCCAACCGGATGTCCATGACTAAGTTGTCCATGTTGTCCAACCAAGTAGACCCATCACAACATTCGGTCATCTCCATCCAAGCCTGCAAATCTTCAGTTTAGTGAACTCGGTTGCCCAGCCATATCATCATCACGAATCCCTTCCATCATAGCTCCCCCACTAAAGGTCCCACCAAAACTTCCTCTCTTGGTCTCATCCATGAGAAGTCCACCCAAGTTTCATCATACCTCAAGTGTGTGCCCTCCTCCAATCTATCCATGAGTCATGCCGAGCACTTAGCCAATTCCTCCATGTGGCTTAAGCATGACCCATTCCTCCGCAATGATCATCATGTTCCTCCCTTGTCACGGGCCCTTGTACCTTCTACCATAAGGTCACAAACAACCCCAAAAAGTCCTGCAACAGTCAATGGTCCTTACTTCTCCATACAAGGTCTCGTCGTAGAAATCCATGGTAAGATACCCCCTTGCATCGACAAATTGATTTTGCTCTTCCCTGCATATAGTTCATCTACCAAATTCTCAACTCAAACACAAGTATCAATAGTGCTTACTTCATCGTGAGGCTCCTCCATGTGAGTATCCTCATCCACCCATGTTTGCAAACTACACGATCCTGGTCCAACTTGATCAACCTCAAGTTCATCCTCCATCGTTGTCACATTTGCAACATCCTTGTATTGGTCCTTGAGTTCTTCAAGTTCTTCTTTGGTCTTTGAACAACCTTCTTGAATCTTCATATTCTCGGCCTTTATCGAAGCCCATTCAGAACTCCATCTACTCATTTGTTCCAATACCTTGTATCAGAAAGGTTTACCTGCGTCCTGTGTAGATTCGCTTGCCTTAAGTTCTTCTACCATCTCGGCCTTTCTCTTTCCTGCACCTTGAATCACCCTTCAGATTTCTTCACCATTCACCAGGTTCTTCCTGCAAAACTAAACCAGCTCTTGATTCCACCTGTCAGTGAGATCAACTTCCTTCACTTGCACTCCACCTGAATCAGCTTTGATACCATCTGTCACGCCCCTACACTAGCAGTACTCTTCCAACCGCACTATAGCGAGGTGCGGCACCACTGACCACTTTCTTTTCACCAATACTTATGATCGCGGACTACGACTAACATTTGTACTTAGTTTATTTTTCGTTACCAAGTATTATCTTTATCCTTTATAGATTATGAAACCATTAACATTCATCATAAACAACAATAACATGAACAATTGCACAACAGTATAAAGGGAGGGGCAACTCCCCGATGTAAGTATGCCCGAATCAATATATATATATATATATTATCTTCAATTTTCATAACATAAGCTAAATCTTGGAGGAAACCCCAAATTTACACTTAGCCAAATTTTCACAACTTCGGCAAGCTTGGTTTCCCAGCTCGTCGGCACCTCCGAACGGTCGCCGCATGACTCGCCCAACACTTCGTTCACCTGTCACACGTTTCCACCCAGCTCGTTCACTATTCGTTTATAAAAGCCACAAACCGTGTTACCCTACCTAACATTATC
The DNA here is from genome assembly GCA_000404065.3 of Pinus taeda. Lineage (NCBI taxonomy): Eukaryota > Viridiplantae > Streptophyta > Pinopsida > Pinales > Pinaceae > Pinus > Pinus taeda. The sequence continues at coordinate 33,004 of APFE031739904.1, read as the reverse complement.
GTTCAGCCCAACCGTTCCTTCATTCAGCGGGCGCACACGGACCCGTGTTGCCACTCGCTCGAACTCTCGTTCATGGTTTCGACCTCCCTTCGTTCAGTGGGCCGCATGTAGTACCGCCTACAAAAAATCTCATTCGCGACCTCCGGTTCAACAACCCTTCGTTCGGCTAACACCCTCACCATGTCGTCCTGCACGAACGCCCTACTCGGGTCGCCCGTCGTTCAGCGCTACATGGACACCCAACTCGGGTCGCCTATCGTTCAGCCCTGCATGGATACCCAACTCGGGTCACCCATCGTTCAGCCGTACACACCGCACCCAACTCGGGTCGCCCGTCTGCACGACCAACTTCGCACTCGGCGGCCCTACGTTGTTCACTCGACGCCTCTGGTCGCCTTCCTAAACGCCCGTTTGCTCCACCCGGTTACCTTCGCCCATTCTGCCCGTCGTGCAGGCTCATTGGCACTACCCAACCGCAGAACACTTCGCACCTGTAGCTCGCATCTCAGACCTTCGAGTTCGGTTGATTGATGTCTGCCACCTCAACTCGCCACACATATATATATGCATCTGCTCGTTTAGGTGGTCGCCTAGCCGACCCATCCGTCCAACATACAACACGTCGGCTCACCACATAATCAACTTGTCGGTCCGCCCATCTCCATGGTTGGCCACCCCATCTACTCATCGTCCACCTGTCGGCTCGCCCATCTCCATGGTTGGCCGCCCCATCTACTCATCGTCCACCCATCGGCCCGCCCATTTGTCGGGGCACACGGGACCGCCCAAAGAGATATAAACATAATTCGTCCAAAACTCATCGCACATTTCTCCAAGTGCTTCGCGTGACCTTGCACTGTGTTAGCAACTCACCCTGCAGCTCGTGGTCCTCACACCCCACCTTGTGAGAGAGCTTATTACTACTAATACTACTCGCCGCCTGGGGCTTGGTGGTAAAGTGGTAGGCGTGGAGGAACATCTGCCTCTTTTCGAAACGCTCTTTCACATAATCAAATCCAAATTTCCCTTTGCCCACCATGCAATTACTTTCGTATTCGTCCGCATAAATATGGGGCACGAAAGAAAGGCTCTCTCTTAATCTTCTTACACATGTTTCTGCTTACAATTCTCCATAAAATGAAGAGATAATATCTAATCACAACGATTTGGCTTGTTTTATTCTTTCTTATAGAGAATAGGCTTCGACAATATTATTGGTGACCTCTCCCAATCCCCAAGAAAAAAATTATTTACTTTCATAGTAAACTTTGATATTGGACAATTCCCAAAATTTCACGGGCTGAAAGAATTGTTCATGTTTGTCACAATAAATAGATTGAAAATGAAAAGTCTTTTTTCTTAAAATGCCATGCTTGAACCACACTAAATTTCACTTTCCAAGTATTTGTTAAATTTATTAATAATAATTTAGTTTAAGGTCATGGTCAAGCGAGACACCCCTTATTTGTGGAACAAGGGACTAGTCTACAAAGGTGCAAGCACCCTACCCACTTTGAATTTGAACGTTATTTATGGGACAACGGACTAGTCTACAAAGGTGCAAGTAACCCACCCACTTTAAATTTGAACATATAACGTCTGACAAGGAAACACATACTAGTAACCATTAAGCCCACTCAAAACAAGTCTTTTAGCTAGTCAAAACTATGGTGATAAATTTTATAATACTAAAACTATTAAATATTACGACTTTTGATGTTTCTATTATATATTATATATGAATAAGAACTACATTAGTATAAGAATAATGCTGCAAAGATAACCCTTGTTTTTTTATATTTCCATTCATGTTTAGAAAAATAATGTTTTACAATTTAAATGGGCGGGAGAAGAGATTTACTTCTGATCTGGTAGGAAACACCATTATTTAAGTTGGCTTCTTCTTCATACAAAAAGCAGAGGCGTCATGCATATCCAAAGTGTTGTTTCAAGTCCCAATGGTACATTTGAAGTAGTTGACATACTCATCCGATCATCGTTCTGTTAACAAAAGCTTTGAATTTTTGAAATTCAAAGGAATTTAAATTTTTATTAAATATTAAAATAATTAAATATTTTTTATAATATAAAAATTTCTTATTTTAACAAAAATATTGATATTTCTCTATATTAAAAATGATAATATTAATATTTAAATATAATAAAGAATAATAAATGGGTATATGTAGAAATTTAAAATTTTATTTAAATATTTAAAATAATTAAATATTTTCATAAAAATTCTATTTTTAACCAAAATATTATCTATATTCTCTATATTAAAAATTAATATTATTATCTTAAAATACAATAAAGAATAATAAAAGTATATTTGATAGAATTAAAGAAAACATGTTACGCCCTGGATCATTATATCAGTCATGAGGAAGTCAAGCACCAAAAGCAACCAAAACTGCATATGATACTGCTAGCTTCTGATTTAATTCAATTTATCTATCATGAATCATTATATTTGTTCTCTGTAGGTATGTTATTATTTTTGAATATAATAAGTAATAGGTTCTATCAAATGTTTTTTTGATTACTTAAAATTTTAATATTTTTTTCTAAGTTTTAATTTTATGAATAAAAAAAAATTAACATAAAATATATTATACATTATGTGAATACAACGCTTATTTATCAATATTTTTATGAATATATATAATATGTGTTTTCTTTTTTACTCATTCAAAAAAATGGAAATGTCTCACATTATTGATTTTTTATTTAAGCATAAAAAATTAAGAAAAGAAAGATTATTATAAATAATATAAAAAACTAAATCTATAATATTTATATATATATAATCCTCTCAATATTTTTATATTCTAATAACACAATTAATAAAAATAACTATATATTTAGATGTTATCAAATCATTTAAAAGGTGTTTTAGAACATTCTAATAAAGTATATATATGAAAGAGAGTATTAGTTTAGCATAAGATTCTTAAATTAAACATTTTAATGAAATTACCCTTTAATCTAATAATGAGAAGAGATTATGATGGATGAATTCTTATTTTAACAAATGAAATTAGTTACAAAGTTATTCTTAATAGAAAACAATGCATAATTACAATTAATAAAATACTTCAATTTACCAATCATTAAATTCTGTTTTTTACTTTAATTTAACTATATTTAAATTAAGTGATAGAGACTAGCTACTAAGTAGCAACTTATTATATTATATAAAATATTTTTGATTAAGTTAAATTCTCTATCATTTAAATCAGACTCACAATTTGTTCTTTGTAATATATTATTTAATTAAAATGATATTAATTTCATATGATTCCATAATTTTTTCTTTTTTACTAAAATATTAAGCCATCTTTTCTTTTTTAGTTTTACTATTATGAATAAAAAAAAAACTTGAACATAAAATTTATATACACATATGATGAATAACCGAACACTTTTCTATCCATAACACTTTTATATGTGTTTTCTTTTCTACTAATTCAAAGAGGAAAGGCTCACATCACAATCTTTTTATTTTATTTAAGACTAAAAACAAGCAAAACCTATGAAGAAAAGAATATTAATATTATAATAATAATAACAAATCTAAATTGATAATTAAACATATACTCAATATTTTTATCCTCCAATAATACAACTAATAGAATAACTATATATTTAGTTAATATAATAAAAGTATATAGATTAAAGGAGAGTATTAATTTAGTGTAAGACTCTTTAAATTAAAACATTTTAATGAAATTATGAGTTCTTATTTCAAGAAATGAAATTAGCAACAAAGGTATTGATTGCTGCAAACAATGTATAATTACAATTACCTATCTGTAAAACCTAAAAAATAATAATAAAGATACAATAATATAGTCAATTATATAATTATACAATAATTTAAAATTGTGTATAAATCTATAACAATTTATAATATTTAAAAATGATGATGATGTTGTAAAAATATTGGCGAACACAATTTAGATATGAAAATAATAAAATATTTGTTTTCTCATTTTAAATTAGATTATTATTTTTTTGGAAATAAATCTTTACATTTTACATGTAATCACTGAATGCATACCCACCCATTGTTATTTGCTTTTATTATATAATAAGTGATCGTTAGCCTATATCATTGTTTGACATTCAAACACGGTTCAACGTTCAAAGTCAAACACATGGGCGGCATGCACGCGGTGTTGACATGTTTTGGTGACCCAGCAATCTCTTATTTTCCTTATTGGGAGTGTCATCGCTTCCCCCACTCGGTCCAGGAGGCTCCTCTTCTATCTATGGAGCTTACTTTTTGTTTTCCCTGCGCCGCAAATTAGGATTCAAGCGCTCTTTTTGTTGGTTTGGCATCATTTAACTTGGCTACTGAATCAGCTTATTTGCTGTGTAATTCGGAAAAAGAGCATGGTTGGATTCTTTTGTGTTATTCGAATAATACAACGTAATTTGATAATTTGATACCACTACTGTTGAGCTTTCTTCCTTAAAGGTTGGAGTGGAATTGCAGTGAGCTTTCTTTCTTAAAGATTGGAGTGGAATTTTTGTCAATTTTAGATCTGAGGAGTTGGCGTTGTAGATGATTGCACTACCCGCCCTTACCCAAAGCGAGGTAAATAAATCCTCAGGGTTTCGATCATCTTCGTGGATTTCAAGGTTTTACGAGTTCACATATTTAACATGTCCACACCCAGAATTATACCAGTATGGTGAATCGAGAAAGTGACTTACTCTGGACTCCCTATTGTCAGGTTTTGTTCATATTGTTCTGCTTGTGTATCTTTCAGTGTTTGTACATGCCATTGTTTTCTATGGTTGGTTACAATTTTAGATTATCGTTTGTCATGATCAACGATGTTCAGTGATGATTTTCCATTTTCTATCGTCAAGTATGCTCCACCACCATCAATTATGGTCATAATGGTTAATTAAAGTTTTTGTGATGAACATTGGTTAATCATGCTTGAATATAGTTGGCCATGGTTAATGACTTTATGGTCAACCACAGTCAAGCATGGTCCACCATGATAAAAAAATGGTCAACCATTATTAACCATGGTTGAATTCATCAACCATGATCAATTTTGATTAAAGTTTATTTGATCATGATCAACAATGGTAATCAACCATGATCAATCTCAGCCAACCATGGTCAACCATAGATGAATGACACATTGTCACAAAGATTGTCTCAATATGAAAATCAAACATGGTCAACCATGGTCCAACATCGCTTTTTGACAAAGATTGTCTTGATATGAAAATCAATCATGGTCAACCATGGTCCAATGTCACATTGTCACAAGGATTGTCTCAATATGGAAATCAACCATGGTCAACCATGTTTATTTTAGTGTTTATAATAGTTGTTTTAGGGTTTATATATCTTGGCATTATAATATTAGCCTCTTGGGTTTACTATTATTCCCTTGGGTTCATAATCCCAATGTATTTTAGTATTAATCCCTTGGGTTTATAATATAAATCATTGTCAACCATGGACAATCAGAGCCAACCAAGGTCAACCATGGTTAAATGTCGCATTGTGATAAATATTGTTTAAATATGAAAATCAATTGTGGCCAACCATGGTCCATTGTCACACTGTGACAAAGATTGTCTGGATATGAAAATCAGTCATGGTCCAATGTCACATTTTGAAAAGGATTGTCTTCATATGGTAATCAACCATGATCTACCATGTTTATTTTAGGGTTTATAATATTTATCTTAGGGTTTATATACCTTGGGTTTGTAATTTTTATCCCTTAGGCTTATTATTCCCTTGGGCTGATAATATCAATCCCCATGGTTTATTAATCTAAGGGTTCATAATCCTAGGGTTTAATATTATTTCCTTAAGTTTATAATCCCTTGGGTTTATAGTATCAATCATGGTCAGCCATGTTTTATAAATTCAAGCATGGTCAACCATGGTCGAACGTTGTATTTTGACAAAGATTGTCTCAAAATGAAAATCAATCACTATCTCAACCATGGTCCAATATTGCATTATGACAAGAATGGCTCAATAAGGTAATCATGGTTAATTATGGTTAACCATGGTCAAACATGTTTTATAAAATCAATCGTCCTCAACTATGGTTAATCATGGTTAACCATAGTCCAATGTTGCATTGTGACAAATATTGTCTCAATATGAAAAATCAATCATTGTCAAAACTGGTCGAACGTCACATTCTGACAAAGATCGTCTCAATATGATAATCATTGTCAACCATGGTCAACCATGTTTTATAAAATCAAACATAGTCATCCATGATCAACCATGGTTGAACGTCGCACTATGGCAAAGATTGTCTTGATATGAAAATCAACCATGGTCCAACATTGCATAGTGAGAAGGATTCCCTCAATATGAAAATCAACCATGGACAACCATGGTCAAACATGTTTATTCTAATGTTATAATATTTGTTTTAGGATTTATATACCTTGATTTTATAATATTAGTTCCTTAGGTTTACTATTATTCCCTTGGGTTCATGATCCCAATGGGTTTTTAGAACCTAAGGAGTTTTTAGCATTAATCCCTTGGGTTTATAATATCGATCCATTGGATTTATTATTCCCTTGGGTTTATAATATCAATCGTGATCAACCATGCTAAATCATAGCCAACCAAGGTTAACCATGGTCAAATGTCACATTTTGACAAAGATTGTCACAATATAAAAATCGACCATGGTCAACCATGGTCCATTATCGCATTGTGACAAAGATTGTTTCAATATCAAAATAAATCATGATCAACCATGGTCAGCCATAGTCCAATCTTGCATTGTGACAAGGGTTGTCTCCATATCAAAATCAACAATGGTCAACCATGTATATTTTAGGGTTTATATGCCTTGGGTTTATAATTTTTATCCTTTGGGTTTATTATTCTCTTGGGTTCATAATATCAATCCATTGGGTTTATTAATATACAGGTTCATATTCCTAGGGTTTAATATTATTCCCTAAGGCTTATTCCCTTGAGTTCATAATCCCAATGGGTTATAGTATCAATCCCTTGAGTTTATTATTCCCTCTGGTTTATAATATCCATCATGATCAACCATGGTCAATCAAAACCAACCAAGGCCAGCCATGGTCAAATGTCTCTTTGTGACAAATATTGCCTCAACATGATATTCAACCATGGTCAACCATGGTCAAATGTCACACTATGCCAAAGATTCTCTCGATATGAAAATTAATCATTGTCAAGCATGGTCAAACATGGTCCAACGTCGCATTGTGACAAGGATTGTCTCTATATGGAAATCAAACATGGCCAACCATGTTTATTTTAGGTTTTATAATATTTATCTTAGGGTTTATCTGCATTGGGTTTATAATATTTATCCCCTGGGTTTATTATTTCCTTAGGTTCATAATATTAATCACTTTGGTTTATTAATATGAGGGTTCATATTCCTAGACTTTAATATCATTCCCTTAGGTTTATAATACCTTGGGTATATAATATCAATTGTGGTTAACCATGGTCAATCATGGTCAACCATGTTTTATAAATCCAATCATGGTCAACCATGGTCGAACATCACATTGTGAAAAAGATTGTTTTAAAATGAAAATCAATCAAAGTCTCAACCATCGTCAACCATTGCATTATGAAAAAGATTTTCTTAATAAGATAATCATGGTCAACCATGTTTTATAAAATCAATCGTGGTCAACCATGGTCTAATAATCACATTTTGACAAAGATTGTCTCAATATGAAAATCAATCATTGTCACAAAGATTGTCTTAGTATGATAATCATGGTCAACGATGTTTTATAAAATCAGACATGGTCATCCTGTTGGGTTGTGTTATATTCTTTCCACGACTAACCTACGTAGTGAACCGGGGGGTTAGAGGGGGGCCAGAGCCCCCCCTTCGCCGTGCCGATTGCGCAGCGGGGGGGCGGGTAGCCCCCCTCTAAGGGGTTCGGGGCAGTGCCCCGAGAAATTTTTTTTTAGACCCTATATTAGGTTGGGCGAACCTACCTATGGTTTTCGGTCCACAGTTTTGGACGCGATGGTTTTCCGTCCATGGTATTGGATGCTTCGACATGTATAAATATGTATTGTAACATTGAAAGGAATATAATGAAA
>APFE031739902.1:0-31950 GCA_000404065.3 Pinus taeda | reverse complement strand
ATATGAACAATTCCTAGACTAGTTGGGGTTTCAAATGTCTCTACTATATGCTTTCTTAAGTTTTCCATGAAATTTTTCGCCCAGAAGGGCAAGTCTCGATGAATAGAGCCTTGTAACTTTATTTTAATTAGGGGTGATTTTCCTTCTTGTTCAATGAATACTTTTGTAGTTCATTATTTTGACTTTGCAACTAAAACCCACATGGTCATAGGTGTCATTTTTTTTTCTTTTCCTTTATAAAGAATGTGAACTAAGTATATATTTTCTTTACTCTACTACATGTGAATATAATGGAAATCTTGGCTTTTATATAGCATTGTTAGCTTTATTTACCCTCTTGTAACCATGCATGTGTTCAATACTATTTTATTGAAACTTATGTATCATTATGACTATATATCCATACGAATTATGTGGTTATTATTTAAATTAGAAGGCACAAACTAGGCTAGAATCCAAGTGGACTCCTATCATGGAGAGCACCCAAGAATTTTTTTTAGCCCTTAATAGTCACTTGCCGAGGACTACATGTCTCTTGGTTAATCAACGAGGTTCCCTTCCTTGTCATGGGACTGCAACAAGCTAACACGTGAATATAATTTTTTCTACTTCTAATCAATTGTATTACTTACTACCTTATAATAATTTTGTTTTAATGTAGACTATAATGAACTCATTTTTTTGTTCAATATAAAATTAATATTTACTATAGATGGCATGTATTTGTGTTATTTCCATTCCCACCTAGTAACTACTACTTAGTCAAACCTTCATGTTCTTCCTTTCACCTTCACCTATATAGTGCATACCAGGGTTAGTTTTAATTACAGATTCTCTTCTGCAATTTTTTTGAGTAGAGGGAACACTTACTTTCAAGGATAATTTTAAGGATGGAAGTTTATATTAAATTTTAGAAATCTTGGTGAATCTTACTAGTCCCTAACATTCAAATTGTAAAATGTTGGGTAATATTTTGTAAAAATATTTAGATTTCTAATGATTTTTTATTAGTCAATATAAAATTTTGGAGATTTTTAAGGTAAAATAATTTTATACTATAAGATGTGGGTGAATCCTTTTTAGAAAAAATGGGAATCGTTGAATCTTTTTATGGAAAAAACATGGAAAGTTAGCCCACTTGTGAATATTAGCCCCTAAAATTTTCCCTGCTTACTTTGTGCCTATGACCACTAGTTTTAATGTAACATAAAGGAAAAGATATACACCACACATAGACACACAAACATATATTTGTATTATTCACAAAACATTAGTTGGGTTATCCATCCATTTTACAAAAAATATGTAGAAACATTTAAAATCATAATAGTAGCATCCCATTCCATTCTTTCATAATCCCTGAATAGAAATAAATAACATGAATAACAAAAAAGTATCCAGACATTCACATACCTACATAAAGGTTTCTTGGAAATATATTAAGGATTCTATGTTCCTCACAACTGTGAACTATATCTCTTGGTAGTTTCCCCCAAGCTCTACTCCCCCCGATAGGGAAACAACTTAGGATTCTTCCTCAACTTCATCTCCTTAATCCCCAACAGTGACTTGCATATTTCTAGGTTTAGGCCAGGTCTTTCTCTCCTCCCGACCCTTTCTTTTAATTTAACTACATTTATCTCTTCCAATCTTGTCGAACAACTTCCATCCATGACATTTAACTCTAGTCATGTTTTTCTTGGTAGTCTTCTCAACCAACATTCCACCTATCTTTGACAAAATGCATGATTCTTCTTTTTTTGTTCCTACCCCATTCTTGGGCATAACTGATACCAACTATATTATTAGAATTTAGGATTCAAATATCACACATGATGTCCTTTAATATATCTTCAAGAGTAATAATACACAAAATACTTTCCTTTTTGTTACACAAAATAAATATTGAAATTATCACATGATATCACATTTACCACTTGACTTTTCAGTCACATGTCCAATATAAATGTCATAAAAACAAATTTAGCAAGGGTATAAAATATTCCTCACTAGAATTGCTATCCCTTTATTCCTTTGCAGCATGAATCTCTATGGGACAATTGTTGTTTCCCTCATAATATTCAAATTGAATCCTAGTCCTCCTAACTAGGCCGCCCTATCTCCCCTTAATGACGTATTTTCTCTCAATTGGTTTTTGAGTTTTGTAACATAATCAGATCCCTAATAGATTATGCAGATCCAAATCCATTAGTAGAGGAGGGACGCAGGAGGGTTTGTGCAATGCCCATGAATGCATTGGTAGATCATTAGAGACTATCACTAAGGCATAACTAAACAATCTAAATCCCAACATAGGATGCATCCCACAGGTGGTTCACTCTAGTGTCGACTGCATCTCTGAGGTGGCATCTTGATCTTTATTTTATCCCTCACCAATTGTACTATAAATCCTTGTATTCCTTAACAATTTCTTCATAAACTCATTCCTAGATTTCAGGATTTAGTATAAGAAATTAATGTGGGTCTTGTTCTAATGGACTACACATCCACAATCTATTTAGAGCCTAGGTACACTCCATGGGCTTTCCTACCTTCTACATTTCATAGCCTTGGGCCCCCAACTTATCTGTAGACTGATACAAGTCCCTTTCCACCTCACGCACACCTCTTCCTGCACAATCTTGACATATTGTTATGTCTCTTAACATCCCATGGCTCTCTCCCCAATAATTCAGTATTAGATACATGCTGCACTTGCACTCACTATATCTTATCCTTATGACTCGCCACCCCTCTCCCATGGGACCTATCTAGCTAGATTAGCTTTAATCTACCTTTAATATGCCATTAGTCTCATATTATGCTTTGCAAACTAATGTTTGGGCTCCTCAAGCTGTCATATAGATGAAGTCCAAGCTCATCTTAGAGCCTTCTCAATTGTTAGATAATTCAAATCCCTCACTCCAAAGCCAACTCAGATTATCTTAAATACATATCCATCTATTGTAATGGAAAAATTGATCAAGTACACTAATTCAGAGATTTTGGCCTCGATTGTTGAGTATGTCCCAGATTCATGGCATAGTGAAGATTGACAAAACCAAGATCTTTTCATGGTATAACTCTATTGGCATATAAAATCTTTACTTGAATAGTTGTTAACAGAAAATCATCAGGTCCATTGTGATATCCCCATACAGCTCAATGATCTCATCACAAAGCATAGAGACCAATCCTTAGAGCACCAAGACTTAGCTATGCATTTGGGAAAAATTAAACGAATCCTCCACTGAGGCAACAACCTTCCTCCACCGGGACTCTAGAATCCCTAATCGATGTTTCTACATTGACCCTATTTATGGCTTATTGGCATCCTCAGTTCTTATTTCTCCATGTTTTCAAACTATCTTTTGTTTATGTCGTAGGTTTGCATGCATGTTATATCTAGATTTTGTTTGTTGTTGTGGATTTCATGTCTTTTACAATAAATCTTTTATTTGGATATCTCAATACATATATAATAATTTTTTGAATCTAAATCATCTTCTCTTGTTGATGGCCTACTTTCCCAAGTAGCATACCAGTGCCCACAAAAACAAGAATAAGTCGCTATGGATGTAACTTGAAGCTTTCATGAATGATTAATAGAAATTTAAATTATATATATTATATATATATATATATATATATATACTATATATATATATATATATATATAATAGTTATCTTCCATTTTATGGAAACTACAACATCACTCCTATATTCAATGGAAATTTAAACGTTTACACTTATTTACAAACACTACAATATCTACCCTATATCAAATTATAAAGCACTTCTCACCATAAATTAAAATTAAAAAAATAAATTATTAATATCGATATATATATATATATATTATATATATTAATTATTAAATAATCAATCTTTTTCTCTTAAACTTGTTTTATCATACTAATAAATAAATAATTGATATCGGCCTAGAATCCAAATAAGTACATTAGTGCAACTATTTGATGCTAGGTCTTGTTAGATAATTTATAGCTATTACTTCATCTCGCAATTCTTTCGCTTTATTCGAGCAACTAAGTGATACTAAGTCTTGATATTAAATAACTTTTACCTATTTCTTCATGCATCGCATCCTAACATCTCAAGGAAAAACTTCAAGAAAGTCATAAAAACATTATTAACTATTTTCACACATAGGAAATAAACTCGATGCGTTTTTCAAAGAAACTGTGGGTCGTTACTTTTTCACATAACCGGAAATTGATAAATTTTGATTATTCCTCCATACATAATACTAGTGATAAAGAATATATTATAAATTTAATAAGATTTCTTACCACCATTGTAAAATTGAATCCTCGTTGATTTTAAGATTTATGAATAAATAAATAAATATTGTCATATCCAATGCTCGTTAACATTTTAGGAAAGAATACCAAGAAATACATGGAGGAATGTTTCAATTGGCCACCTACTTAAATATTTCATATGAAGTCGACCAACATGATATATCTAGGAAGCAAATGGGAGGAGGACATTCCTCTGCCCCAACTTTGGTATAATTTAGAGTATAATATTATGGTAAGTTAAAATTATTGAAATGAATAAAAAATAAAAATATAAAGGAAAGATATCTTTCTTTTATATATATAAACTATATGAAAATATAAAAAATATTAATCTCTTAGAAAATATTATTAAAAATTAAAATATCATGATAAATAAGTACGGAAACTCTTAATGAAATATTAAATATCCGATATATATACCTCATATGTTTTTTATATAATTGAGTTGCAATATTTATCACCTCATATATTTTTTATATAATTGAGTTGAAATATCATGATAAATAACTACTGAAACTCTTAATGAAATAAAACACTCATAATAAACATCAAATTAAAAAAAAATAAAAAATAAAAATAAACAATCATAATATATATAATATTCCACCTATGTGTTATGCATGACCATTATGAAATATAACACACATGTTTACCATTCCATATAGACTAAGAAAATCTCGATTCACGTTAGTCATTATAAACTTAAACCAACAATAATTTTGATTCGGATTACTCAATATGGATTTACTTAGCAAAATTTTGAATTTTGCTTTACTCAATGTATACCTTCAAAAAAATAAATCTTAGTTTACATTTTTAAAATTAATTCTTCATAATGAGTGAAAATTCAAATTAAGATACACCATTTTGATTTAACAAAAATACTAAATTTAAAAATAATTAATTTACATGATAATTAAAAAAAAATGAATATCTTCAATCTTAATATTCGATCAACCTCATTGGAAAATTTTTAAAGTATTTCACTATAATATCTCTATATTCCTAAACGTGATATTTATTCGTTTTAACAATTAATAAAATTAATTTACATGATAATTAAAAAAAAATTGAATATCTTCAATATTAATATTCGATCAACCTCATTGGAAAATTTTTAAAGTATTTCACTATAATATCTCTATATTCCTAAACGCGATATTTATTCGTTTTAACAATTAAATAAAACGAAGGGTTGGAAATGGCCACTGTCCAAATTCAGTTAGGGTTGAATAGTAGCCACCCAACTGAGTTCAAAAGAAAAAAGAAAAATATTCTTTGTGTGTCTCTTAAAAAAGTGATATTAATGAATTAGTGTTGCCAGAGTTTTGGTCGAGGGTATCAACCTAGAGCTTAAGTCGATTGTAGATTCCTGGAATATTCCGGAACCAGATGGACATGGGCGTGGTCAAAAAATTGACCATGCCCATGTTCATCCGATTCTCGAATATTTGTGGAATCTGAAATCGACTTAAGGATGCCCGGGTATCAATGATGCGAGGAGAGAGTTCATGAGAGATGAGAAACAGTTCGTCATGTGCCTACGTACACCAAGAAGTGGAGCTGAGAAATGTGTAGAACTTGTTGTATAAAATGAATGTGCATTGAGTGATACCTTGTCGAGTAGAGTGTTTCACGAAGGAGGATGTGTGTGGGTTGTGCCAACATTGTAGGTGTAGGCTTTCATGTGTGTCATGATTCGTATGAGAAAATCAATCAAGTATATTGGTTGTATACAACGTGACTCACAAGGGCCTTGCACGCATACTTTGTGCTTTTGGTTCACGACTGGGAGCCTCACAGTATATAGAGGTTTTATTCCACTGGCTTTGTGTTTTCTTCGTTCTTCCAACTAAGTTTCTTACTCATTTGCACGTGCCATGCAAAAATATGGGGCATGCACCTAAGTATATTAAGCCCTTCCTTGATTGTTTTGTCTAGACATATGTGGTTGTTACTAGGGTTAGAGCTTTTTATTTTTATTGTAGATGGTGACCTTCTTGGCAGGATTCAATGGATTCCCATGCACATACGAATAAGTTTTGTTATTGTTCTCACTTAGTTCGTTCATGGAAAAAATCACATGCTTTTTGATAAACACTTTTTTTAAGTAATTAGGTTAAGTTCCATAGATAGGTAAGATATCTTTCACCTTCAATCTATATATATTTCATTATTTAATTTTTGTTTTTGAGATTTATGGTAAATGTGTTTAGTTTATTATTCTTTATAATGGTCATGTAGTTTAACTAACATTTCTTCAGTCCATAGATAACAACTATTATGATAGTTTGCATGAGGAAAGAAAGTGTGTTTATATGCACAAAAGTAAATAGCTATGGGGCTAGATTTATTTTGGAAAAGAATATGCATCATATTAGTTTCTTTTGGAATGAATTATGTATTTACATGCAAGATTATGTTAGGTTTCTTTGGGAAAGGATTACATATTTTTATGCAAGAATGTATTACCTTTCTTTTGGAAAAGATTATGTATTTTCATAAGATTGTGTTAGCTTTATTTTGTAAATGATTATGTATTTTCATGCATGAATAATAGTTATGCTGCTAGATTCCTTTGGAAAAAAATATCTATTTACATTTATCAAGGTAATTATTGTTACATTAATTTCATATGGAAAAAGGATATGAATTCACATGCACGACGATGATGGCTAGTGTGCTAGTTTTACTTTAAGAGAATATGGATAATTGCGATGTCTTGTACAAAAAAATGACAGTTAATGTGGTGTTTATTTATTTTACCCTATGCATGTGAATATGGATGAACCGACATGTGTCTTAACCATATGTATGTAAATATAAATAGACATGTTTTGGTAATTATGTACTTTTAAATAGTTTGTTTGCAGAGTTAATAAAAAGGTGTTTATCAAAACTTTGTATGCGTTTCATTTATGTACATGAAAAAGAGGCTTAAATCTTAATAGTAAATATTATTATTTGAATGTGAGAGTTTGTTGACAATAGTAATTGCAAGAAAGGATTGTAACTCATGGGAAAAATAGATTATATTTAACATTATGGAAGCAAAAGAGTTAGTAGTCAATATAGATTAAAGGAATATCAGTCGTAGGATAATCCACTTATGGAAACAACCACACCACAAATATATAATATTCGAGGATTTATGGGTAAATATGGGGTAAATAATATCATAATTAATGTAATAGCTTCTAGCTAGTTATGTTGTACTTAAAATGATATTTATTTGTAATATTTTATGACAATGGTCAAGGGATGGACTTCTTTACAACCATTGACTGAGGGGGGACCGCCCTGATGAAATGTTTAGTAAAATTAAAAGTTTTCTTATTTTTCCCTACAGGGTTTGTAGGCATATTAGTGTCAAATGATGTGTTTTCTTATTGTGTCATGCTAATGATGTTGCTTTATTACATGACGTTAACATTTACATAATTAAATATGTGAATAACTAGCCTAGGTAAAAGAACCATGATAATGATGTAAGTTTACAATAGGAAGCTTCTGTTAATTTACTGTCTCAATGTTTGTAATGTCATGTGACTTGCTATTCCATTTTTAAAGTTACTCTATATAGTGATGAATATTTAATATAATGGATAGTGAGGGAATATGGAATAAGTAACTCAGAATTTTACATGCTAGTAAATTCCGTAAAAATTGTCTAATCCTATGTATTTTTTTCACAAGGATTATTGAGGGATGTTACAAGTGGTACCAGAGAAAAATGTTGTAGCACTAACACCTTTCGGGAATACGTAAGTGGAAAATAAGTAGATATACGTATGATGTTAATGAGTATCGGTTCAGGTATGAAACTAACAAAAATTCCATGGAAATGTATGAAGTATACTACATTTGACATGAGATGCATGATGGTGTTAATAACCGCATTAAAAAATGATAAGTGTTAGTGTCTACTTCAAAGAGTAATTGTGCTTATGGCATTTGAAGTTTTATGCAAATAAAAGACAATAAGGAATTCTATTTTATTGTTTGGAATTAAATGAATAATTTTGAATAATTACACTCTGATTAGTGATAGTGTGAGTTAATTATCAACCTTTGCATGTATATTCTTATGACAATATTTAATGGTTCATTTAAAGGAAAAAAAATGATTGGAGTTACAATTAATTTCTTATAAGAAAATAATCAATGCATGTATTTGTGTGATAATGAAGGAATGTACAAAAGTGGGGGTTGTCTTTGAAGAGGACAATATGATGTCTTAAAAGAACATTGAAAGAACCTCTTTGGATGTTTAAGATAAAGAATGAGTTAAGTGTGAAGGTTTTGATTGTAATGACTAATTGACAATTGAGTTTGTCATGGATTTTGATTGAGTTATGATGGTTAGTAACATTGATTATTTATTATTTCATTACACCATTGTTTGTGGTCAGTTGACAAACTATATTAGAATATGCATCATGCAATTCTTAATTGAAGATTATTGTTAAAATGGTAAACAATGTGATCACAATAGATTATTCTATGGTGACAATACATTGTCGAATTTGGGGTTGTTTGTACTATTACATTAATTGTTATCAACACTTACTTACTAATAATAATTTAGTGGTTTTGCATGAATAAAGATTTTAATAGGATTTTACACATAACA
Source organism: Pinus taeda (assembly GCA_000404065.3). Classification (NCBI taxonomy): domain Eukaryota; kingdom Viridiplantae; phylum Streptophyta; class Pinopsida; order Pinales; family Pinaceae; genus Pinus; species Pinus taeda. The sequence continues at coordinate 22,995 of APFE031739902.1, read as the reverse complement.
GTATTATATGAAAGACATTATTGCAAAAGTGGATGCTTATTCAAGAAGGCAAACCTACGACTACAAGTTCTTGGATGATACAAAAAACTTAGATCATGATACAATAGTGTCATTAAAGAGGTTAGTTTGATAGAAATGCTTTGTTATGTCAGGGAATGCAACATTGCATATGAACATACACAAATAACAATTACCAGGATGAGAGCAACTAAGATTATCTAATAGTATGATAATATACTGAAATGCATAAAATGGATTATGTATGTCCGACCAATTTAATGATAGAAATAGTGGTAATCAGATGTTTATTATTAGTTTGTTTTTTCAAACTTCACAACTCTACAAGTTGGTATGTGTTTTACACTTAGGAAACATGTTAATTCACCATTTGAAAATATTCATCAAGTGCATGTGAATACTGTGGTGACATTACTTATGAAATCTAATAAGTTAATTCCATTATTTTGTGGAGATGTGGTGTCTCTGTTGTCATGACTAAACAAAAATATGGATAGAATTTTGAATATATTAACATTACTGATTTATTTAGTTTAGAAAAGTTTGTGTGATTGACTTGAATTTGCTAACGTTTCATAATGAGTGTTGATTAGATACATATGCGTAAATGAAGTATCATTTTACATGAAATAGTGACTACAATGTTTTTTAAGGTCTTTGTCCCTTAAATGTTTTTGGAAAAATAACTTCATGGAAACTTTGTCCTAAAGTTCCTTTGATGTAGCCTTATTTGTTATGCATCAAAATGGTTTATGAAATATTGATGGGACCAATACCCTTCCACATTCTTGAGATATTATGAACATTGATTCCTATGAAAGTAAAATGCATCCTGAATTTATTTGACAAAATGTTTTGTGCATAACAATATTTTGTATAGGTGTGGTTTTAACAAAAGTAGTTGTGAATAATTTTTCTAGTGTGACTAAGCAAGGAAAGCTCAATGGAAGCATACTGATGTCACTAAGATTCTAGTAACATGGAAGATAAGAACCTACGAAAGGTAAAATACTGCAATGTGATTTGCAATTGCGAATAAGAAGGTATCATGTCATGATATGCAATATATTGTAATGCTTTTGTAAATTGCATGAAGATTATATGTCGAAACTTTGTAATGAATACCACCTGTATGACATGTGATGTCAGTCATGAGTTCATATAAATTTAATTTTAAAGACTATGGGACCCATGCTGAGGGTCAAGCATGAAGGCATGTTATACATAAATGTTCATTCTTCTTTAATGTGAATTTGCATATGTTCAGTTATATAAATTACAGTTAGAAAAAGGTATTAAAAGATAATTTCACATCTCAAATAGTTATAGGATAGTTGTGAAGGGGCAAGGACGCCTTGGGCTGAGGTTTCCTCTCCCTCGAGATAGATGATCTCATTAACAAAAAAAATGTTGGCCAACGTGGTGAGATGGGAAAATCCCTATGCAACCTTGCTGATTTTGGAGCCCGTTGGTGGAGGCCCAAAGAGTGATTTTTTAATCTGTATACTCCTTAGGACCTGACATTGTTCGAGGAATAGGTAGGACCCTACTAAGAGGAACCATGTGTTAGACCAAGTGTTTTCATTGTCATCGAAATATCTTTGATGTGAAATTGCCTCAATCTAGTTGTGAAAACTAGTTCCCATTGGTTGGAAGGAGCATTCATTTGCCCATTGTGGTTTATGTGGTAAACCAAGTTAACTAGTATGATAAGTTATGTGACTTTTTTGATTGATTATGTAAAAAATTATGTACATCTTCACAGTAAAGGAACTTAGTACTCAGAAATGAATTACTAGAAGTGTAATTACTTTATTGTGCTACCAATATTGTGGATTCCTCTTGCGGGGGCTAAGACAATATGAACTTGGTGTAGTTATTGGTCATTTTGATGATTATAGAGCAAGGTTCTCTCTAAGTACTTGAAGAATTACTGTGAATAAAATATCATTTGGCATTACATAAATAATTAATGATTGAAAATGTTGCAATTAATTTAATTATGTTGGACTTGTTGGTCATACGCTACAACATAATTTCCATGGCGGTTGTGAACTACCCTAGGTGCTTGTTGTTGGCTTGTGAAACCACTCTTGGAGTGCTTACCACAACTGATAATGATAAATGCCTTGTAGTTAAAATTATTCTGTAAAGTGACCATGATTTCCAAGATTAATTGGCAAGTAACAATAATTCAATATAGAGACTTTATTTTGGCTACTATTGAATTGAATAAGGGTTAAGTGATTGGAATAAAAAATTGAATATATTTTAAGGTATAAATGTTTATAATTATTGATAAACAAGATTGATTTTAGTTATTGAACATACAAATCCTTCATTTTGAAAGGGAAAAACCACTTTTGATGGTTCTAGATGGATGTCATGTGTGAAAGTTAGTGATGAACATTGAGGATGGTGTTGTATTTGGGGGGGGAGTATATAATATCCCTATATTTATAAAACACGATATTTATTCATTTTAACAATTAAATAAAACAAAGAGCTTAGAACAATTAGCATCTAGATTCAGTTATGGTTTTATAATAACTACCCAACCGACTTCAAAAGAAAAAAGAAAAGGGTTCATGACGTGTCTCCTAAAAAGATGATGTTTATGAATTGGTGTCAAGTATAGCTTTATAGGAGGGCATCAATGGTTCCAGGAGAGAGCACATGAAAGATGAGAAACATTTCCTTATGTGCATGTGTACACCAAGAAGTGGAGATGAAAAATGTGTAAAAATTGATGTATAAAAGTGAATCCACATTAAGTGCTACCCTGTCAAGCAGAGTGTTTCATCAAGGAGCTATGTGGGCTCCATCCACACCACAGGTGAAGGTTTTGATGTGCAGCATGGATTCACTTGAGATAACCAATCAACTATATGGTTTTTGTATGTGTGACCCGCAAGGGACTTGCACATGTGTGCTTTGTGATTTTGGATGACGAGTGGGAGCCTAGCAGTATATCAAGGGCTTGTTCCAATGAATTTTTATTTTCTTTTCTCTACCAAGTAATTTTCATACTCATTTGCAGGCACCATGCATAAATATGGGGCCCGCAGCTAAGTGTATTAATCCCTCCCTTTATTGTCTTCTCTAGACATATGTGGTTGTTAATGTATTATTTGTGTTAGAGCTTGTTATTTTTACTGTCGGTGGTGAACTTCTTGGAAGACCTCAATGGATTCTCATGCGCAGAGAAATAAATTGTGGTAGTTTTCTTTTAATATTTATAATTATAATTTACATAAAAGGTGTAATACTACAAGTATGGACATTGAATAATGATTCTCTCACTTAGTTTCCTCGTAGAAAATGGCACATACCTTTTGATAAACACTTCATTCAAGAAATTATATTGAGGTCCATAGATTAGTAGAATCTTCTCGACCATTAATATATGTATATTTCATTATTTAGATTTTGTTTTCAGCTTGATGGTAAATGTGTTTAGTTTATTATACTTTTTAAAGGGCATGTAGTTTGATTAACCTTTTTTTAGCCCATAGACAACAACTACTATGATAGTTTTCGTGAGGAAAGAACATATGCTTATATGCACAAAGATAGATAACTATTAGGCTAGATTTCTTTTGGAAAAAAATGTACATCATGTTAGTTTCTTTTGGAAAGGGTTATGTATTTGCATTCAGGATTATGTTAGCTTTACTTGGAAAATATTATATATTTGCATGCAAGAATGGGTTAGATTTCTTTCGAAGAAGATTATGTATTTGCATGCAAGATTGTGTTAGATTTATTTAGAAAAGATTATGTATTTGCATGCAGGAATAATATCTATGATGATAGCTTCCTTTGGAAAAGAATATGTGATTACATGTATCAAGATAATATTTGTTATGTTAATTTCTTTTAGAAAAAGAATATGAATTCACATGCACAAAGGTCATAGCTAATGTGCTAGTTTTAATTGAAAATAATATGGATATTTGTGATGGTTTTCTTTAGGAAAATAATGTGTCTTGTGGAAAGAAATGATAGTAAAATGTAGTGCTTATGTACTTTATCCTATGCATTTGAATTATGGATGGACCGACCTGTGTTGTAACCATACATGTGTAAAGATAAATAGACATGTTTTGATAGTTCTATACTTTAAGTAATGCATGTATATAGTTAATAAAAAGGTATGTATCAATATTTTGTATGCGTTTTATGGACATGAAAAGAGGCTTGAATCTTAACCAGTAAATATCTTTTATTTGGATGTCAGAGTTTGCTGACAACAGTAATTGCAGGAAATGATTGTAACTCATGCGAAGGACAAATTATATTTAGCATTATGGAAATGAAAGAACTAATGCTTAATGCAGATTGAAGGAATGTCCGCTGCAGGATAATTGACTTATGGAGACAACCATGCTACAAAGTCACAATGTTCGAGGATTCGTAGGTAAATGATATAATGATTAATGTAATACTTTCTACCTAGTTATGTTGTATTTAAAATGATATTTCTTCGTAATATTTGATAGCACTGGTCGAGAGATGGACTCCCTTACAACCATTGAGTAAGGGGTTAACACGCTCATGAGATGTTTAATAATATTAAACGTTTGATGATTTTTCCCTACATGGTCTCCAACTTATACTAGTGTCCAATAGTGTATTTCCCTATTGTGGCATGCTAATGATGTTGCTTCCTTACACGATGTAACATTTACATTATTAAATATATGGATAACTAGCATAAGTAAAAAAATCCATGATAATGATGTAACTTTACAACAAAAATCTAATTTAATTTACTGCCACAATAGTTGTAATGTCATGTGACTTGCTATTTCATTTCTAAATTTACTCGATGTAATAATTCAGATTTAATCTAATGAATAGTGAGAAAATATAAAAGAAATAACTAAAAATGTTACATGCTAGTAAATTCTATAAAAAAAAATAATAATATATATTATTTTCATGAAATTTATCTAAATATTTACAAAAAATTTAAAATCAATAAACTTTTGCTCAAAAAATATTAATAATTAAAATATAAAATATATATTTATGGAAGTAAAAGTAAAAATTTCTTATATTCAAATAATCATTATGATAGAGAGATAAAATGTTTGAAGAAGGAAAAACAATTAATATGTTCAAAATGATAGTCCACCTTACTTAAAAGAACTAAAGTTAAAAGAATTAAAATATTAATTTGATATAAATAATATTAAAAATGTAAATTTAAAATTTTTCATTTTAAACTTTCAATTCAAGGTATATGTAGAACTAAAGTTAAAGTTAAAATAAAATATTAATTTGATAATAAATAATTTAAAATATAATTTTAAAATTTTTCATTTTAAACTTCCAATTCATTGTTTTTATTTGTTTGTAAAGTATATGTAGAACTAAAGTTAAAGTTAAGAATTAAATATTAATTTGATAATAATAATATTAATATGTAAATTTAAGATTTTTCATTTTAAACTTCCATTTCATTGTTTTATTTTGTTGGTAAATTATATGTTTATAAATAAGCTTTTTTATAATATAAGGAATTATTTTTTTTATCATATAAAGGAACTTTATTAAAAATAATGAAGAATTAGAACCAAAGATTAAAATTTTGATGTTAAAAATTTATAATTATATTAAATTATAAATAAATAATTAATCTTGAATTTTCGATTTTTTTAATAAGGCTTTTTTTTTAAATTATATTTAAAATATTATTATAGTTCTAAATATTAAAAAAAATATTTATAATTTATAAATTTTTTGAGAGTTATTTTTTCACATCTAAACAGGATTGCAATCATTGTAACTAACCATATTAAATAATAACCATTATATTTAATCAATTAAAATAATGTCAATTAACCAATATTTATTTCATATTTATTATTATATTTACTCTAGGTATGGATTATTGGTATTAGGACATTTAGTTTTGGGTTGATTGTGTATTAAATTTATGCGGCTTATTCATAATTTAACATTAGGAAGTTGATTTTATTATTATTATTTACATTTATTTATTTGTAAGGTGATTGATTGGGTGCAAGAGTTAAAAACATACTCTATATATTCTTTGGTGAAAGAGTTTTGAGGCTCGGTGAAAAAGTTAAAAACATACTCTATATATTCTTCGATATATTCTTCGGTGAAAGAGTTCTGAGGCTCGGTGAAAGCATTAAAAACATACTCTATATATTCTTCGCATATATTCTTTGGTGAAAGAGTTCTGAGGCTCGATGAAAATGTTAAAAACATACTCTATATATTCTTCAGTGAAAGAGTTCTGAGGCTCGGTGCAAGAGTTAAAAACATACTCTATATATTCTTCACATATATTCTTCGATGAAAGAGTTCTGAGGCTCGGTGAAAGAGTTAAACACGTACCCTATATATACTTCGGTGAAAGAGTTCTGAGGCTAGGTGAAAAAGTTAAAAACATACTCTATATATTCTTCACATATATTCTTTGGTGAAAGAGTTCTGAGGCTCGGTGAAAGAGTTAAAAACATGCTCTATATAGTCTTCGCATATATTCTTCAGTGAAAGAGTTAAACATGTACTTTATATATTCTTCGCATATATTCTTCGGTGAAAGAGTTCTGAGGCTCGGTGAAAGAGTTAAAAACATACTCTATATATTCTTCGGTGAAAGAGTTCTAAGGCTCGGTGAAAAAGTTAAACACGTACTCCATATATACATTGGTGAAAGAGTTCTGAGGATCGGTGAAAAAGTTAAACACGTACTTTATATATTCTTTGCATATATTCTTTGGTGAAAGAGTTCCGAGGCTCGATGAAAGAGTTAAAAACGTACTCTATATATTCTTCGCATGTATTCTTCGGTCTACGGGCTGGAGTGGGCATGGGCGATCTGCAATCAGGTTTGCTGATATCAGGTGCACACATTCCTTATCTTTTTCCTTTTCTAATACATATTTGCTCATATAATTTCAAGTATGAATATTTCACCACAGTTACCAAAGATTACCAAGGGTAGACCTAGCACAGTTACTCTACAAGGCCTTTATGAATATATAGAGTCTTTAGAGAAACATAGAGAAGAAAGAGAAGCCAAGCTACAAAAAGAGTTAGAAGCCATGTTGGAAAGTAAATTTGCATCTCTTGAAGACACGATCCAAAAACAAATAGAGAATAAAATAGAGCTTCTGGAGAATAAAATGGAGGCAATGGAGACTAGATTGCAGGTTATAGAAAAACAAAACCAAGATACTAACCAACCATCCCAGGAAAGAGTTGTTGATACTTTAGAGAGTATTAAAATGAAAGACATGATTAAAGAACTAGAAGAAAAAGTTAATAGCCACCTCACCCTAAATAATGTGGTAGATAAGTTAGATATCAAACCAATTAAAGATGAAATGAAAAAATTAATAAAATTAGACCACGAATGTAACAAAAGGGCCTTGAACCTTATAATATTCAGTTTAAAAGAGGAAGTAGATGAGGATACTTTAGCCTTAGCCCAGACAGAATTACATAATAGATTGCAAATTGAAACAATGTATCTCACAGAAGCAACAAGGTTGGGGAAATTAACCGAGAATAAAGGAAGACTAATCCACATAAAGGTGAGATCCACTGATCATAAGTACAACATACTTAGTAAAACCTCAAGTCTAAAAAGGAACAGGAATATTCATAAATGAAGATCTCATTCCAGAAGATTAAGCAGAATTAAGAAAGGAGGTTCAAAAGGTAAAAGAAGCTAGAAAGGAAGGAAAATGGGCAATAATCAGAAATAGAAAAGCCTTTATTCGAGATAGAAACCAAAAAGAGAGTAATCAATAGCAATTAAACATGCTCCAGATCCTTTCTTGGAACTGTCCGAGCTTCCCATGGAACAAAGGCCCTAAGCTAAGTTGGATTTCAAATGATGTTGATATTATTTTTCTTGTTGAAACTTGGGAGCACGAAGAATCTAAGGTCCCTAACATAGATGGCTTTACGTTGTGGTCTACCTAGAACAAGCGATCCTCCCGTAGAGGCATTAGGGGAATATCTTGTTACATTAAGAAGAACATCTCCCCCCATGCTAGGATTTATAAAAAAGACCCTCACAACCAATATAGTTGGATAGAGATCAAAGACATTAATAATAAAAAGTCCTACATAACAATATGTTATTTCCCCCCCATCAATTCTAACTTCTATAAGAAGAATAATCTAGATAAAACTAACCCTTACAATGGTTTAGAGAATGATATTTCTAGCCTAAGGAATGACGTTAATATCCTTTTAATAGGTGACTTTAATGCTCGAACTTCAAACAACCAAGCTATTATTCTAAGCAATTATTCTAACCCTATTCCTCTTTGGTTAGACGAAGACCCTACTCTAGCTAGTAGGTACAAAAGGACCTCTGAAGACCTCGTTGAAAATTTGTTTGGATCAGAGCTAGTCAAGCTTTGTAGTGCTCAAGATCTCATAATTTGCAACGGTCTAAAGAAGTGGCACAATTCCAGCAAGATTACCTGCATCCATGGACTTGGTAGCAGTGTGATAGACTACTTTATTTCCGATCTCCCATTATACAATGAAATAATAAATTTTGACATCTTAAACGACCACAAACCTGACTCTGATCATAGGCCTTTACTTATAACTCTCAATTTTGTCATGCATAGAGTTCCCACAGAAAATAATACTTACAACCAAAAGAACTTAATATTTGATAGAAATAAAAATGATCTCTTTCTAAATGAATTAAAAACTAATTTGCTTCCTTTATCTAGTATAGACAACATAGAAGACCTCTATCATAATTTTACTACAACCCTCTCATATTCTATTAACAAGTTCTCAATTGAAGTTTCAAATAATGAAAGAAATAGCAAAACCAATCCATGGTATGACAAAGATTGTAAAAGTGCGAGGAGAGAAAGTAAGGAAGTTGTTGACGAATCTCTTAAAATGGACAAGATAAAAATATACAAAGCCCTAACTAAAAGGAAAAAGAGGTAGTACATTCATCAAAGACAAGAGAATCTCTTACACCTCACTAAGGTAGCTCCTAAGAAATTTTGGAGGCAGATTTTGACTAGGAAGACTAAAGATAATAATAAAATTGCTCTTCACGATTGGAATTCCTATCTTAAAAAGCTTTATGAATCTCCAAATGTCATGGATAATTTGGAAACCCTTCTCACAACGAAAGAATTTTTCTCTTTAGAAGACATTAAGTTTGGGGTTAATCGCCTCGCTAATGGGAAAGCTAAGGACATTGACGGTTACTAGGCGGAAATCTTAAAAATTAGAGGTCCTGTCCTCATCCCCCACATCCACAAGCTTTTCAATCAAGCAGTGAAACAAGGGTTCCCTAAACCTTGGACTGAGAGCTTCATTATCCCTATTTTTAAAAGTGGGGATACAAATAACCCCTCTAATTATCGAACAATTATGATTAGCCCTCTCTTAGCCAAGTTATATTGTTGTATTTCGGAAACGAAGTTAAGCATATGGCTTGAAAGTGAAGGTAAGCGGGCTAAAGGCCAAGCAAGTTTCAGAAGGCATCACTCAACAATAGACCACCTCGTTACGCTTAGGATCATTGCGGAAGAATGTTGGAATGATAAATCCAATTTATTTTGCTACTTTGTGGACTTTAGAAAGGCTTTCGATACGGTTCCTAGATACAACCTTTGGAATAGATTAGAAGAGCTAAAGGTTCCTCTCGAGTTGAGAGCTACTGCTATAAAGTTATACGAGAATGTAATTGCCAAGCTAAAGAGCAATGAGGGGTGGTCGAATGATATTAAGTGTAACATCGGAGTGAAACAAGGTTGCCCCCTCTCCCCTACCCTATTTGGCATTTACGTCGATAAGCTCGAAGGCTATTTAAAGGAAGCAGGATGTGATGGCACGATCTTAGCTGGGATCTATGCTGATGATATTGTTCTTTTGGCAAGTTGCCCGTCTGATCTTGATAAGCAACTCAAGCTTCTTAAGGATTTCTGCTCTACCATGGGTATGGCGGTTAACACTGACAAAACAAAAGTTATGATTATCAAATCTAAGAAGGACAGTTACGCTAATTTTATGTATGACAATAATAAATTGGAGGAAGTGTATTCTTACAAGTACCTAGGAATTGATATTCATCACAAGCTCAACTGGAATCATAGCATTGAGAAAAGGATTAATGGGGGGTGGAAAGCTTATTTTGGTCTTGAAAATAATTGTAAAACAACAAACCTCGTAATGTGGAATAAAAAGAAGTTCCTCTTTGAAACTTTAGTCAATCCTGTTATCTTATATGGGCTGTGAGGTTTGGGGTTACAGCATCTCCAGAAAATCATGGAGAAAGATTGAGCAAATCCAGAAGCGTTTTATAACTTATAACCTGAAAATTAAAAGTAATACACCCTATCCTATTCTCCTTATAGAAGCAAGTATTTCTGCTATTGAGAGCCTAGCTATGATTAGGTTTCTGTTGTACAAGCACAAACTCAATAACATAGACGATCATAGACTTCCTAAGCTAGCTTTAAATTCCAGCCAAAACCACCTAAGGCTCAATCGGGGGTGGCATAAAGACACAAGGGCCTGGTTAAACTATTGGGAGATCAACGAAAATGATGCATTGCAAAACATAACTAACATTAAAGATATTGTTACTTCTAAGTTCAAAGAAAAAATGTGGTGTGAGAAAGATTTAGCGGCTAAAAGAAAATTAAGTTATTATAAGAAGGTCATCAACCCCACCCTAGAAGATCAAAAGTATCTCTCTATTTTAACTAGCTCAAAGAAGAAAATTAATATAGCAAAGATTAGAACGAATTATCATGAGCTCCATAGTGAAACAGGTCATTGGGCAGTTCCTAAAACGCCATGGATGGAAAGGATCTGCTATATATGTGAGAATAGGAACATCGAGGATGAAAACCACTTCCTCTTAGAGTGCCCCGCGTACAACCACATTAGATCTCAGTTTCACAATATTTGTTACAACACTGACCTTCCTAGCCTTTTACAATGTCAAAATTATAGTGAGTTTGGGAGGCTTCTCTCCAAGCTTTTTGAGCATAGAAATAAAATCTTAAATCAAAATAAATAATTTGTTTCTTCAGATCCGATAGACCAATGTTTGGTCTCGGTGGACGTTAACCATCATCATCATCATCATCATTTTATAATGAGTTTTTAGTAACTTCCATTTCTATTAGTTACTAATTTTTTGTTTTTAATTTTATTTTATTTTTTCTATTATTTCTATTTTCATTAATTATATTTCTTTTTATCCAATTTTCACAGTTAACAGACTTATTATATTAAAAACATATTTTAATAATTTAAATTATTCAAATATATAGTATAAATACAATAAAACATATATATAAAAAATCTAATATGTAATAAATAATATCAATATTATATGTTGGAAATTTTTGATAAGACATTCAATAACACAATAATTATTAATTGTTTTATTTTGTGATAAAATCTTTATCTTTTATTATTTAGTTAAATTAAACTATATTTAAAATATGCCGATGCTAACTACTATAGAATCAGTTGTTTATATAATAAAATAAATCATTTTTAAATAATTTATTTTAATGTGCGATAATAAAACCTTTAAAACAATCATGATATACCTTAAACAGATTTGACCATACTGGAAAGATTTATCGCTGGGTTGTCTATGCCGAAAAAGCTAATGAACTACAAAAGCCAAGCAAAAACTGATTAACTACAATATGTGTCTCTCTAGTATATATAGATAATCACAAACTTTAATTTCATGCATTTTCATTTCCACATTCCATCCACCGCCTTAGTAAAACCCTGCACCTCAGCCCCCAATTCGCACTCAATTCGTTCTTCTCCGCCGAAATAGGGATGGACCAGAATGGCCCCTTGGAAACACAGCCCATCCCAATTCCTTCCGCTGGCACGGATGCCCACCTGGTGCACGATGTTGCCTCCCGCACTCTCACCTGCCACGAACACCTTGCTAAAATCTGCGTGAGAAGCGAGCCACGGATCCACAGACACCCCATCCAGCGCCACTGCTTGACTGTCAAGCCATTCAAGAACACCAAAACAATCGTCATAAGCAACAGGAAGGCGATGCTCAGGAGCCCTCCGGTACTCCACGGACACACAAATCACCTTGGCCTCTGCAGCTACTTTATTAAGATAGCTGTGATAAAGTGGGGATGCAGCCGATTCAACGCAGAAACCCCCTCCGTGAAAGTACACAAGCACCGGGACTTTTTGTTTTACATCTCTGGCGTCGAGAGGAGGGACATAGAGCCGAACGAAGACGTCTGTCTGAGGATCCAACACAACGTCCTTGGATGCCACTTCCTCGTCAAACTTATCATCATGTGAATTAGGGGGTACCGTTCCCCTGTCCATCAAGCGTTCAACCGTCCCATCTTCGTAGACTCTGATCAAACTGGGAAATTCAAATACGATTGGTGAAGACGACGATGACTCCATAATTATGGTGAGACCAGAAGGGACCAGATCGTAAAATCCCAGAGGTAGCGGTAGCTTGCATTCAATTCTGTGAACACATTGGCGGGGATCTATACTCGCTGCATTATTGCACGCTCGATACGCTAAATGACAATACTAGTTCGTTATCGTTGAACGTTGTTAGTTCAGAGCATACATATCACAGCGGATTTATATTCAGAGATTTAGATTGCAATAGCAAAGAATAATTCACAAAGATTGACAAATGTAGAATAAACAAGATTACACAATTAGAAACAACGGTTACACAATTAGAAACAACGGAATAGATAAAACAATTTGGAGGACAGAAATCACTTTGCAGGCTAGGGTTTTGGCTTGCTTTACTTGACCAGAGAAATTACAAATTTATAAAGGCAGAAAAAAGATCTAGAATCCTGTGATTCAAATGAAAATACAAGAGGATCTAGAATTCTGAAGATCTTGGAAAATCTAATCTAAAAAAATTTAAGATATTGCGTGAATTTGACTTCAAACTTAACATCTTCTTCCTAAAATTTCCATCCATATCAAATTCTTAGACTAGATTTTTTTCTTTCCACACCAATCTTAGCAAAGACGCATCAATATCAGATTCTTATGGTAGATTCTCTTTCTTTCTACAAAAATCTTAACAAAAGACAAACTTCTTCGCGTGGATACATTTTCTCTTGGGGAAATTTCCATTAAAGTCATAAATTTAGTGGTACAGATTCATCATCCTTTTCCAAAATAATTTATATTAAAATTTGAAATTATTAGGGTGGATTCATTGAATATCTTCATCTTTGTACGAGTGTGTAAATTTTAAAATAATATATGAAGTTTATTATTTAAAGCCGGAATAAATTACTGAAAAATTAAAGGATTTTGTTAATTATTTTTAAATAAAAGTGATGGTGTTTAAAAGGGTTAGGATTCTACAGTGTGAGAAAATATTTATTACTCTCTAGTCAAGCTTTCTCATATTTATTTAATTATAGAATTAAAATTTAAATAGGTATAACATGTTTAAAGAGGGATATGTTTTTAATTATTAAACTCACATTTTTCATAAATAGTATTAAATAAGTTTTTTAATTATTTTAAAGTTGCATTAAATTATTTCTTTTAATTAAAGATAAGAAATATAGTATTATATATTATTAATTAGTTAAAGTATTTAAAGATACTAAATCAAAATTATCAATATTAAGGAACAACATAATCACTAAATATTCCAAACAAGAATGTTTAATATATTCAATATTCTTCTTAGTTGTGTCCATTAAATAAGAATGTTTAATGTATTTAATATTCTTTTTAGTTGTGTCCATTTTTTCGAGTTGTCATATGTCTTATGGCTATAGATTCTAGCTCATTCCTATTTTATTTTGGATTGAGATAAAATTAATGATGGACAAACTATGAAAGAAATGGTTGGTTCTACAACAAGTGGTTAATAATGAATTAATTTAGAATTAACCAGATTTCTCCATTATTTTGAAGTCTCCGCTTTAATGGAAATGGATTTTCTTAATAAATAATGCCTCTTGGTCCAAGTCTAAGGCTTACAATTTGACTTTAACAATTTCATTTTTACTATTCTTACTTTTTAAAAGTAATAATGTTTCTTCATCTGTTTGTTTCTCTTTAACTGCATGTTACAATTGGGTTGTGGTCTTCTTTTCACAATTTGCGATTCTTCATCACGTTCTTGACACATAGTTTTGTATTCAATACTTACAAATTCTACATAAGATTCATAAGTGAAGTTTTGCACTTTAAATTTATCTAGTTCTTGTTCACTTCATTGTTTCCTCATCAATTCATAATAACATCTAATTTCCTTTGTGCTCCAACGCATCAAAATACCATGAACCTCTTTAGATGTATCCACGAGATTTTCTATTTCTATGTCATCAAAACTATTTATTGATTCACCATTTTTCTCATTTTCAAGGACCTCCACCATTAAGCATATAACTCTAGATGTTGCTTTGACACCTACATCAATTTTTTCAAAAGAATGTTTAATCCATTCTTCAATAAGTTTTATATGTGCATCATAATCTATTTGAACAACTTTAAACTAACTTGTTTCCTTAATTGTTAATATGGGTTTTTCTTCATGTTCTTCTTTCTCTACCATTGTGATAACCATCTCATTATCATTTTAGGTTGCTTCTACTATGAGGGGCCATATCATTAACCTCTTGGTCATCTAAAGAAAACAACAGTTTATCAATCAAAGTAGTTTAAAAAATACCTGCAATTCAATTTCATAAAACAAATATCCATCATTAAATTTTACTGTTATTGCATATTTCTCTTTATCATTAACAACCAAATTGTTGAATTCACCACCTCTACTTTAAAAAGGCAATTAACTTTCTTCAATTCATTATTAGTTGTTAAGTCCTTCATGAATTTTCTCTCTGCAATGTCTACTCCTTTTTGTAGATCTACTAGCAAATCACATAATGCAATCATCACAGCCAACACGGCTACTGAAGCACAACTTTTATATTCACAACCTTGTGATCCTCTTTGAATGAGAAAAATAACGCAAATTTGTTAGCCTCCAGTGACAACAGAATTCAATGTGTGGGATCCATCAACCTACAATCTTGAGATCTATGTGAATGGTGCATTACTTTTCTCAGTGTCACCAATCATGGATGATCAATCCTGAAATCCTCGACAATCTTCCCCACAAGTTGCATGAATTTCTTTTGGAACTTTAAGATTTCAAGGAGCACTAGCATCTTGAGAAAATCAAGTACATGGGATTGCAATACAATCAGTCTCCAACAACAATAATCACAGACACACTATGTTGTGATCATGATGCTACTTTTAGCACAAAGAACATCTAACATAGCAAGATGACCAAATAAAGAGGAAATAGGGCAACCTTCTACCAATCAACCCAACCTCAACCTCAGAGTAGTAGAGTAAAAAAGATATCCCAATTGGCATTGAATCGTATAGCACAGGCTTCAATGCATAGGCAAGAAAAGAGGGTTCAACACTCCTCTAATCATCAGCCAACACCAGCAAATAACTATCCTACTCCATAAGAAATTATAATCACTCCAAACACAAGTCCACATGTCCCTCACCTCAAGTCTACAACATTAAAACTCGAACGATGATCTAGCACACATGCCCACTCTACATGAATGCATTACTGGTAGGCAGTGGCAAGAAAGAAACAGACACCTCCAATGTGGTCACTCATGCCAAAAATGTTTGTTTCTCATTGGTTACACACTCGCTCGCCCACTCTTGTGTTTACTCAACTCACAGAGCCATCAGCTGACACTTGGACCTCGGCATAGAAACCTTTACACTAGCTTCATCTCTAGCTAGATTTGAAAATAGAACAATCTCAAGTGAATCTCATCACCAATTGCTTCAACTATCATGTCAACACTAATCACTCACAACATAGAAGGTCGGTTCCAATAAAAAATAATGGTGACAAGATTTATAACAGTACAAGAGATTTATAACATCATAACATCTCAGGCCTCGATCTAGCGTAGCTTAAAATGGATCCCTTCTCCCACACTTCTTGCACACGGGGAAAGAAAAAAATAAATATTCACTTGGGTCACATGCCACAGAACTTCACAATTTTACTCAAGGCACCAAACCAAATTAACAAAGCGCATATCTCTCCCAACAAAAACAAATGCATGATAGGCTCAACCTCTGCACAATCTCACCCAACTGTCACATGACACTTTGATACCAAGATAAAATTAATGATGAACAAACTATGAAAGAAAGGTTTGGCTCCCAGGTGAGGCTAACTCACCATGAGAGTGTCCACAAAGGACACATCTATTCATCAGGAAGAAATCTCTTACGATTTCATGTTTGTTGAGGAGTTTGAATAAATCCCTAATAAATAGGAACTGAATCCTAAATAAAAAAATACAATATCAACGCTCTACAACAAGTGACTGATAATGAATTAATCGAAGACTAACTAGATTTCTCTATTATTCCTAAGTTATTTCTGAAAACTATGCAATAAAATGTGTTATGAGTTTAGATTTTGGAAGTGGCAATATGAGTCTTTATAAAATGAAAGATTAGGTTTGGAAAGTGGTGATATTGGTTTTCAAAACTATGTTTTTGAGATTCAAAATGGGAAATTTTGAACAATTTTGAACCCAAAAAATGTTATTTCAAAACTGTTGAATTTTGAAATACTAAAGTGTCAATTATGATTCCAAATGTGTGGATTTCAATTTCAAAATGGTCAATATATAATTGTTACAACATGTATTTAAATTGTAATATTTTGAAATTTTTGCTCAATTTATATATAATATCTAGATTCAATAACATACAATTCTCAACATATTAATTTTGTATGTGCATGTATAATATCATTGTGAAACCCATTCTTAAATATATCATGGTTAAAATTATTCAAGTGAAAAAATATAAGTAAGATAACTATCATTGTATTCTAGAGTTATGCCTCTTAATAAATACTTAAGGAAACATGGTTTAGTCTCACTCTAAAAATTATCTTTAGTATATTCTTGGTATGTTTTACTTGTTGCAAATCCCTTCTCATTTATTTTTATTTTCTCTCATATCCATCCTACTCTTGGTGACCATGCACATATGATCTTATTAAGGTCAACATATTTTTTTGAACCAATAAACCATTTTTTCTATATTTAATGAAATTCTTATACAATTATTTCTTAACATTTGATGTTTTATTTGGTTTCCACCATTAATCCTCTACTTTATATATCTCAATAATAGCCATGAATCTAAGTTAACACTTCCCTTTTGCTTATTCAACCATATCATACAATCTCGATCTAATGATTGTACTATGAGCATTTGTCTATGTGCATCATCATCATTTCGAGAGAATTGATTTCAAAGTGTGTTACATGAAGGTATCACATAGTAATGCTTAATTATGGAGATATTTTCCTTCAAATATGCTTCCATAGCTTCATGTGAGGTTTTTTTTCTTAAATTAGAAATATATTTATATTCAACATGAGGAATATACATGTTTTGATCATTGAGGGACTACATAGACAATAAGGCCTAAAGCTATTCCAGGAAATAGTCATTATGAGCTCAATATTCCATATGCAAGAATTAAACCCTATTGTGGAGGATAGTAACATTTGTTTAAACCACTTAATCTAAACCGAACTGACAAGCTCAAGTGATAAATTTGTAGCAACATTATTTCTTATTTCCTACATTATGTATGCCAAGGCTAGAAATTAGTTGTTGAGTGCTCAATGCTTAGGCATAGAGTGTCATCAGTAAAATAAACTCATACATATATACGATTTCATGTCTGTTGAGGAGTTTGAATAACTCCCTAATAAATAGGAACTCAATCCTAAATAAAAAAACATAATATAAATGCTCTACAACGTGATTGATAATGAATTAATCTAAACTAACTAGATTTCTTTATTATTTCCAAGTTTTTTATCCAAACTAGGCATTAAAATGTGTTATGCGTTTAGATTTTGGAAGTGCCAATATGAGTCTTTATAAAATGAAAAAATAGGTTCGGAAAGTGGTGATATTGGTTTTCAAAACATTGATTTTCAATTTGAAAATGGGAAATTTTGAATAATTTTGAACACAAAAATTGTTATTTCAAAAAAGTTGAATTTTGAAATACTAAAGTGTCAATTTTGATTCCAAATGTGTGAATTTCAATTCCGAAATGGTCAATATATAATTGTTACAATATCTATTTAAATTTTAATATTTTGGAATTTTTTCTTTACTTATATATAATAGCTAGATTCAATATTGACATACAATTGTCAACATGTTATTTTTTTATGTGCATGCACAATATCATTATGAAACCCATTCTTAAGTATATCATGGTTAAAATGAAGCAAGTAAACAAAAATTAGTAAGATAACTATCATTGTATTCTAGAGTTATGATTTTTGATATATATTTAAGGCAACATGGCTTAGTCTCACTCTGACATTATGCCTATTATATTCTGGTTACACTTTACTTGTTGCAAATCCCTTCTCATGTATTTTTATTTTCTCTCCTATGCATCCTACCCTTAGTGACCATGCACATATGATGCTATTAAGGTGAACATATTTTTTTGAACCAATAACCCATTTTTTCTATATTTAATCAAATTTTATACAATTATCTGTTAACATTTTATGTCCTATTTGGTTCCCACCATTCACCCTCTACTTTTTATATCCTAGTAATAGCCATGAATCTAAGTTAACAATTCCCTATTTCTTATTTAACCATATCAGACATTCTTGATATAATGATTGTACAGTGAGAATGTGTTCATATGCATCATCATCATTTGGAGAGAATGGATTTCAAAGTGTGCTACATGAAGGTACGACATAGTAATCCTTAGTTATGGAGACATTTTCCTTGAAATATTATTCCATAGCTTCATGTGAAGTTTCTTTTTTCTTCAATTAGAAATAAATTTATATTCCACATGAGACATATACATGTTTTGACCATTCAGGGACTACTTAGACAATAAGGCCTGAAGCTATTTCAAGAAATAGTCATTATGAGCTCAATATGCCGTATGAAAGAATTAAACTGTACTCTAAAGGATAATAACATTTGTTTAAACCACTTAAGCTAAACCTAACTCAAAACCTCAAGTGACAACTTTGTAGCAATATTATTTCTTATTTCCTACATTATGGATGCCAACGCTAGAAATTCGTTGTTGATTGCTCAATGCTTAGGCATAGAGTGTCCAAACATTTGTATATAATCTCCCAATAAAGCATATTGTGATGCCAATATTGTCCTAGTATCTTATCAATATATTTCTCATAGAAGGAAAAATATGTTTCTAGTCCCTTTTTATTCCATAACATAAGGTCTCTTTACTTGTATATTAATAAGTGGGACTATGCCATAGGTTTGCATTACCATCAAGCATATAACACCAGATATTAATAAGAGTTCACCATTTTTCATCCCAAAGTGAGGATCTTTATCACATAATTGATGTATCATCAACGAAATGGAATTTGAGTAATAAGCATCCTTTAATATCGCTAGTCATGAGGCTACAATTTACCTAATTTATTCTTTGAAATCTTGAGATTCTCCAAAGTCTATTTGAACATGGAATTTATGGGGAACTACCTTGTCTCTTCCATAGTGCTAGTCGAACCTACACCTATGATAGCCAAAATTCATACCTTCACTTAAGTTCCACCCATAACTTTTCCTTAAGTTATAAGCTATCAAAATGCAACTAATACATACTCAGCCAAATTCATTCAAAATTCAACACGCATCCAGTCTCTACCTTTAAAACTTCCCAACAATATTTTAACACTTAGCCAATATTTCAATACTTAGCCAACAGAAAGAAAAGAACATCCAATGCATAAATATTTCAGAACACGTGTGTAAAAGTGGATACAAAGGTAGGTTCCTTATCTTTATTTAGATAAAGAATTTTATAGATGTACAAAAAGGATTTGCATCCTTCTATCTACAACCTTATTATAGCCATACATTGAGTGTAGGAGAATATTATCTTATTCCTACTACCCAACAAAGTTACATAATTCAACACCAAAAGACAACTTAGACCTACCACCTATAAGTCCCATCTTCTTCTTTTTTTCTAATTTAGGGAGTGAAGTTCCCCCTATGATGCCAACCTTGAAATTATCACAAAAATAAAATCTTATCTACACTCTTTGTGAATGGTGGTGAATGAATAAATAATTCCTTGAAAATTTTGAGATGCCTATTATCGCTCCTAGAGATAACCCTTGGGTTGATGTTAAGGGTAAGTTACTAGGACATCTTAGTCTCTCTCGAAGATAAATCAAGGATGCTCAAGGCATAAATGTAAAATGATTTAAATTTGGCTGAATTACCCTTCTGAGAGGCATATTCAACATTCATATAAAAAGTATATCATTCCCAAGAGTAAATCTTTAGATCTGGTGGCCTACACACAGAGAATGCAACTTGATTGGTCATTGCAGTAAATATGAAAAGAAGAAAAATAAGGAAGAAACCCAGTGTAGAGGGTTGGATAGACACAAAATCATGTGAAATAAATCCCAGTAGAATGATGAAATGATAAAGGAAATGAAGTGCAAAAATTATGGAGCACATTTTAAGGATTTCAGCTCAATATCTCACAGGTGTTATATTCTATATCATAACATAGTTAAATATGCAAACTCACAGGTTCCACCTACTATCGCAAAACATAGGTAAATATGCAATCTCATAGGTACCATATACTATCTCCTAACATAGATAAATATGCAATATCACGGGTATTGTCTGCTACAACATAACCTAAGTAAATCTATGACTTAAGAGAGAATCCAACAACTATAATTAGACAATTTTTGAAGAAGAAAGATACACATGAAGGTAGAACATATACTACATATCCCAATGCTTGGAATCACCAAGAACTTCTTCATTAATATATATGAATGAAATACATGTCACAAGACCAAACTTGTGAAATTTGAAAAATAATTACAACCTCTAGAACAGGAAAATCAAACCCTTACTAGTGAGTTGATCTTCCCTTTTATAGGGAGAGAGTCCCAAAAAAAGTTAAAAGATATCCTGAATGCTACAATTATCTGAATTGCCTAGTTGTCTCAGAATGCAAATGGCCTATTTGTTGTAATGAGTACCTAATGAAATTTTATTCCTTCTTGAAATGAAATATTCACAAAACATGAGAAACATGAGGTGTCATGATTGTCACAACCTAGTTTTCGTAATGAGTACCTAATGAATTTTTATTCCTTCTTGAAATGAAATATTCACAAAACATGAGAAACATGCGGTGTCATAATTGTCACAACAAACTATCTCCATTGTCGATTCCTCTGATTCCGTAAGGTAGACTCAGGCTCCATTATTTGGGTCCGTGTTGGGTTAATGATCTAGTCATGTCCATACCATTGCATACCTTTCATGGTTAGCTTCCAATTCACCTGTTCTTTTCTCCCTCTAACTGCTTAAATTGACCCTTTATTAGAGTTGGCCCTTCTTGTATTGTGTTACCTTTCACCCATCGATGTTAAAATCCATGGTGGGCAGACGTGATTTGGTGTGGTGGCATTAGAGGTGCCATGCATTATAGGTGACTAAACAGGGTCAAGGACAGGATCGGTGAGAAAGGACATCATTGAAACAAATTAAAATATGAACAATGAATGTGAGAATGTGGTGACTATATAGGCGGGGGAGTATGGTGGCAAAGAAGTGTAGATGGGAGACACATGCATTAGAGGAAATTTTAGCCTCAAAGTGCCCATGAAATTTTCAAGTAATTTCCATGTCATAATATGAAAACCAATCAAAATCCTTTAAATTTAAAAATAGGTACATGTAAATATTTTGGAGGGAAAAGAAGAAAAACTACTTTTTTTAATTATATTTTTGGTTTATCTCCTTCTAGGTTTATTGAAATTTCATGTGTAGACATTTGTTGGATGTGGTATCAAATTATGCATCCAACAATACCCATTATGCATTCTTTTGAGAAGACTCACATTGATGAAAAAGGAAGAGACATTAAAAAAACATGTTCAACATGATTTTTTTATGTATCTCTAATTTTTATCAATGTTGGTCTTCTCAAAAGTATGCATAATGGGTACTCATTGGATGCATAATTTAATTCCACATGCAATGAGTGTCTTCAATTGAAATTTGAGTAAACCTATAAGGAGATAATCTAAAAATAAAATTAAAAAATGTAGTTTTCTTCTTTTCCCTCCAAAATTCATAACTCTTATTTTATTATTTTTCCTTGGGAAGCCTTGTTTAGGCTGAAATTTCCTCTAATGGAGCCATGGGATTCGACGGGAAGTTTAGGAGGGAAGGACCTTGGCTCTAAAAAATTATACTCACTTTTTAAAATTTATCTTTGTGTTTGCATGTTGATGGTGGGTGTAGTCCCCCTACTCCAATGGGGTGAATGAAGAAGAGTAGGAGTGAGGTCTCACCTCCCAAAATCGATCCTAGTCATTGATCGGATATACTTGATAGTTGACATTGACCATTTTGGGGGCTAGTGTCTTTTTATCCACTGCGCCAGTTACCCCCTACAGTGCTTTCCTAGGCCATGCAGACTTAGGAATGATGGTGATCCACCCGGTAATTGTTTTTCAGTTACTTTTTTTCACTTAATACTGGGGTTGACCCCTTCTGCTTAGCCTTTACCTATTTTCCGCCATCAGATCGGTCTTCGCGGCCATGACATAAGATATTTGGCGCTTACCCTTCTTGAACCCTACGTAGGGCCATTTCTTTTGTTAATGGATTCACGTCGATGGTCACACCTCTACACTAGGCAACCGAAGCCCAACCCCAAAGGCCGGAGCTTTCTGATCCTGAATTTTCTATTTAGTTTCATTTCTTTAAAGGTTATAGGATTCTAGGATCTGGGCCCTTATTGTTATCACATTCCTAGTCTCAAATGTTCCATTAGAA
>APFE031739891.1:0-18863 GCA_000404065.3 Pinus taeda | reverse complement strand
CTTGGGATCAACACTTATGACGAGATACCATGGCCCAAAACCATAGGTTCAAATACCAAGGACTAAATACCACAGACCAAAACCATAGGATCAAAAACTGTTGGACTAATACCATTAACCAACCATAAGATTTCCCATGTGCGTGCGCTTTTCTCTGCATGAAAGTGCGTGAACTTTTCTCTACATGAAAGGAACTTTTCTCTTCATGAAAGTGCGTGAACTTTTCTCTGCATGAAAGTGCGTGAACTTTTCCTTGTATGAAAGGAACGTTTCTCTGCATGGAAGGAACTTTTCTCTTCATGAAAGTGCGTGAATTTTTCTCTGCACTATAATTTATCATCTGATATGAGTGGGTTGCCATCAAGTATAACATATGTATCATAATGCCAACAAATAGCACTTCTGATAGTCCATTAATGCTATCTTACTTGGAGAAATAAAATAATCCTAGCACTTTAGGACTGTAGTATTTAAATCGTTGCAATCAAATATTTCTATGAGCATTTATCTGGTATTTAAGAAATATCAACACAAAGTAGTATTTAAATTATTGGAATCAAATATTTCTATCAACACGGTACTGGTATTTAAGCAATACAAATATGTTAGAAGTTGCTAACTATTTTTCTATATTTTTTCGGATAATAGTTAAGATGGGTTCTTTTGGCTTAGTTTGTGTTAATCACGAAGATGCAAAGTGTGAAGTTTGAAATCAAAAAGTTTAATGGTAGTAATAACTTTGAGCAATGGAAGGTTAAGATGCATGATATACTCGTGTAGCAAGGAGTGGAAAAGTTGTTGATGGGAAAGGAAAAGAAGCCAATGGGCATGGATAATGATGACTAAGGGGTCATTGATGCAAGAGCCCTCATTGGTATTCATTTGTGCTTTGCAGATGTTGTGTTTTCTAACATAGTTGGAGAAAAAATAATTGTGGGCTTATAAACCAAGTTAGAAAGCCATTATACGATGAAGTCCTTAACAAAGAGAATCTACTTGAGGCGAAAGTTATACAGTTTGTCGATGAAGGAAGGTCCAAAGATCTATGATCATTTATCTCTCAATACTCTTTTATGTCAGTTGTCTAGTATAGATGTAAATATCAAAGGGGAAGACAAAGTAATTACACTATTGTGTTTTTAGCTTGAGTCTTGGGATCATTTTGTAACCTCTATTAGTTTTAGCTCTACCAATACCATTGATTTTTATATTATTATGGGAGCCTTGTAGTTTGAGGAAACTTAGGCAAAAATCCTTGCACAAGACCTGAAACATTTAAACTCAAACATGAAATATTGAGAGAATATATTCTTATGTATTATTCCTTGTGTGAATGCACAAATGATTCAACAATGATAATATATTATTATTTTCCATGATCATCTAAATAATACAAGATAAAAAAAATTTCAAGCACTCTCGTGCCAAATCAACTGAGAATTATTAATTTTCTATTTTCACTTAAGAGATAGACCTAATATTGATCCTTCTTATCACCTCTATAACACCTCTTATAATCCATGCTATTGACATCTAATAGATAGGTTTTTCCTCTAAAACCAACTTTACTATGACAATATTGATAAGCAGTGATGACACACAAATCTGTTCTCTTTTTAAACCTTTGTCATCAACTATCTCTAATCTATTTTTTATAGTTATTCAGCTTTAAGATAAATCTTAGAGACTTCATGTGCAAATCCAACTAAACCCCAAAATATTGTAAAATCCTATTTTACAGTCCCCATAAAAGAAAAAGTAGATTTCCTAACATTTATCATCATATCGATAACTAAATAATACGTGTTTAAAAGAGAAGTAGGTTTCCTAACATTTATCATCATACAGATAACTAAATAATACTCATTTCAAATCTATTATAACTTAACCACATCTCTCTAGTCCCATTACAAAAAATTAGGATGACATCATTGAATGACAAATGGAACAAGTGACGAGCTACCAATTACAATATCTTTAAATGCACTAAATTGTTTAGCATCCAATAGGCTCCTAACCAAAGCTTCTACTATAATAAGAAAAAGTATGAGAGAAAGATGAAAAGTTTGATTTAATCCTCTCTCTCTGAAAGAAAGCAATAATGCATTCACTAATCGACATTGAGAAAGAAACTATAGTAACACAATTCATGACTAATTCACAAATGAAACACATAGTCCCAAATCAATAAGCATGAACTCCAATTAAATCCAATCCTTTGATAACTCAACTCTTACTACCATAGGTTTTAGCTTTCAATATTTATTAATGTCCTCCTTTTTCCACTCCAATAACCTTTTGAATTTTCCTCCTTTCTAGAAAACTAAGCCGTTAACTTGAAATGGACTTTGAAAGAAAACATTTAAACCTTCTTGTAATGACCATTATAAGAGTGGTATAATTGCATCTACATAAATATATAGGTTTGTATTCTTCAAAGGAAACTAGGTTATCGAATTCCATAATAAGGGATATGTAACTCACATTCAATGGTGCTCAGATCCTCTTAAAAGGTCTTCATTCATTAACCACTTTCAACATTTCTTTTTCCAGAATATTTAAAATACTTATTAAAGAAGTTAATCATTGTCTACCTATCTAGATTCAGACCTTTGTCTTTTTGGGAACTTGGTAGTATAAAATGCAAATTTTCCTTTGACACCTTTTCCATTAGATAAGTAAAAATAGTCATTTTTACTTGAAAGCGAAAATGACATCTTAATGTATTGAGTTACTTCCTTTAAATTGTTAATTTGTTATTGGTGTTTTGTTTTGTTGCATGCTAAAGCCCATAGTGGATTAACATGTTATTGAATTTTGGTTAGCCTACTACAAAGAAGGCTACATTCGGAATACTTAGTCTTCTAATTAGCATAATAAAACTACTAAGAATAAACTTTGTTTAGAGTACTTAATATTCTAGTAAATGAACTTTTAAACTAATTTTAATGTTTTTTTCTCTCTTCATTCCTTGAATGCGAAACCTCACACCTTCGTTTCTCATCTCGTTATCGTTTCTCGTTCAAATTTCTGGTAACATAGCTCATACCTAAACAAAGTAATATAAGTTCGTATAATCACAGTGATAAATTCAACAATTGCAAGTTCTTCAGCTAGTAGGTTATCGCACATTCACGATTTTCAATTTTGAAAGTTCATAAGAGCAATACAAAGTGATATATTCAGTAACTAGACCGTAACCTGAGAATGGTGGAGCACCCGCTTGATTATACGCGGTCGTGGTGGTCGAGAAGGACAGGACATAAATGATGGTAAAATAATCACTGAATACAATATTATTAAAAATCACAATATAAATCCAGATTAAATGACAATAGGCCTACTGCGAAGTCACCTATGAACAATATATTGTTTTGAAAGTTCATAAGAGCAATACAAAGTGATATATTCAGTAACTAGACCGTAACCTGAGAATGGTGGAGCACCCGCTTGATTATACGCGGTCGTGGTGGTCGAGAAGGACAGGACATAAATGATGGTAAAATAATCACTGAATACAATATTATTAAAAATCACAATATAAATCCAGATTAAATGACAATAGGCCTACTGCGAAGTCACCTATGAACAATATATTGTTTGTTGAAATAATAATTTCAACTGCAGAATTATTTTTATTATTTTTTCTTGGTGAGATAGCAGATCGCAACGCAAATCTTATTCTTGCTTGGAGCCTCTGTCTGTTCACTTGATTTCTGCGATTGGGATGTTGCGATGCGATCTGATCTCATATCGCAGATCGCACCCAAAGGTTAATGCTTCATTTTCTTGTTCCACAACGAACCCGATTTCGAGATGCGATCCAATTGAAATCAACAGTTGAAGTACATTTGAAGTACAAGCCTGCAGCAAATGAATTTGACGTGAATTAAAAGTTTCATTTACCGCGAGTTTTGTCAGTGAAACAGTGGGTTGGTAAGTTTTGGTAAAGATTTTAGTTTTATTTATTCGGATGGGAAAACCATTTAATTTTATTGTTTTCGTTTACGGAAGCATGGCTAGAGAAAACGGATGTAAGTTTTTTTTGTTGCCATATATATATGTAATGTTTTTATTGACAACATAACAACAGTGAGTATGTATAGTTTTGTGTGTGCAAAGGAAAAACTCGCCTAGCGAATGCAAGAAGAATACACACAGTGGTGTGAAGTGATTGTAATAGGGGTTGTTCTGAGAATGTAATGGTGTGAGAAATACGCACAACAGTGCAAAGTAAAGAGAAGAGCATGAAGCAACAGTGAATGTAATTTTTGTAGTTGAAGTGTGTTTTTACAGCAGAAATGTAAAAAAAATCTTTACACACTGCAATGCAAAGTAAAGAGAAGAGAATGAAGCAACACTGGATGTAATTTTTGTAGTTGAAGCGTGTTTTTACAGCAGGAATGTAACACTGCAGTGTAAAATCTCACGAGGAGACACAGTAATATTTTGTTGTTGAAATTTTTCTTGGTGAATCCCTATCAGAAAAAGAGGAAGAATTTTGTATCAATCTTTTATTAATGAATACAAAGTGTTTTTACGTGTGAGAAAAAACTCTGACTGCTCAGAAATTTTGTTTTGTTTTGTTTCCGCTATGTTAAAGATCCTGTAGCAAAACAAAACATTGTCTCCGTATTAAGTTTTTTTTTGTTGTTTTTGGGATTTTATCAGAAAAATTACCCAAGATTGTTTTAGTACTTAACAATTCACGAGCATGGATAAAGCATTGTTTATGGAGGCGGAGGAATGGTTTATGGAATCAGAGGAATTATTGAAGAATTATTGGAATAGTCAAAGTAGTTACAAAAATTTGGTTAATTTTTTTTTTTTAATTAGTTTTGTATCATATTTTTAAAGTGGAAATAGATTAATATTATTAAAAAAATTTAGAATGAATAAAATCTTAAAATTCAATAACTATAACTTAAATTTACAAATATCTCTATAAAATTCTAATAAAATCTACGAACATCTCTATAAAATTTTAATAAAATCTTACGGAAAATTTTAACCATTACGGCGTTCCCTAACCTTCTAGAGAGAACGATATAAACTAATGGGTGCACATGTTGACTGAATGTCTTTTTTAGTAAAAATTAATTCAATTCGAATTTTTCTTAACGACCTCGTCTCGTCTTGAAGTTTTTTATTTTACTTAACGTCATCGAGCTCTCGTGCTAAAAGTCCAAAAACTACAAATTTGCTGTCGTTGCTCTAAAAGTTTCGAACTGGCATTGTCTCGTATGGGAAGAACCAAATTTAAATGTCTCGTTGACTTAAAATAATTGGACGAGGACAATCGAAATTTACACGTTTCGTTGATCGACATGCATTATTTGAGCAAAGACGAATGTTTTATATAAATTCAATAACAATTTTAATTATTAACGAATGCGCTTGGAGTATGCTGGGATGTGTGGAGAGTAGAATAATCTCCGACTTCTAGGACTACAGCCCTAATTCCAACCAGCTATATGTGTTTGTTAAATGTTCACTATTCAACGCCAAGGCTAGTGTTAGCGTCAGGCTAATCCGATGATGACGTTCCAAGACAAGCTGGCATCTGATATTGTTGCGTGCAGAAGAAGCACTGAAAAAAGAAAATCCCTCCAGCAAGACCAGACCGCGTCTCCCGTATGCGAGAGGGTGAATATTCTCAATATTAGATTGCATTGGAGGGAAAATCCATATCCGAATCGTTCGGCAGGGCTTTTTTTTAATTTGCGGATTATATAATATATGTACTCCTGTTCTGTTGGAAGCCAGAAACCTGCTCCGTCCAAAAGATTTCCAGCGCTATTACTCTCCAGCGGCTGTCAAAAATGTCTAAGGTAAGCAACAGTTATCGATCTTTCTTTTTATTTCTTAAGCGGTCATGTGACAGGAGCTCTGTGCAGAAAATCGTGCTGAAACTGGGTCTACATAGTGAAAAATGCAAACGAAGGGCAATGAAAACGGTTGCAGGGATTGAAGGTAAATTCTCGGTTTATTTATAATTTGGTCGACCGAGGCTGCAATAACTTGTATGGCAGTTTTGAGCCTCTGTGCATCTGTTGCAGGCGTGGAATCTATAAAGATTAATGCGGAGAATAATACGATCAGTGTAACTGGAGATGCGGATCCAGTAACGGTCACGGCTAGTCTCAGAAAGTATGGGTTCACGGAATTGGTCAGCGTCAAACCATGTAATGAGCGCTGTAATGAGCGGGAGAAGTACTTATGTCAGGACATCTTATATCCCGATATCTATCCCGAGAATTTAAGTTATGTCATCCCTGCAAGAAGCTATTACCAGCACAGCAGCTACACTCATTACTGGAGTGACGAGAGCCCCAGCACCTGCACTATCTCTTGAATTCAATTTTAACAATTATGTGAATTTCTTGCTCAAAATAATAATTGTATTGAATAATATTCTACACTGAATTAGAAGTTGGTGCTTGCCTGATCTACTGTCGGCACTGTTTTTCTTTTTATGAATACTAATAAACATGCCATGCAAGAAATCCGATTAAGCAGAAAGGTTTTCACGTGTATCCGCTAGCACATGCTGCGTATTGGGTAGGGTTTGTATTTATTTAGTGAGAAATGTATGATACATTCATGCAGGATCCGTTCCCTTCTGGGAAATATTTACACAATTTATTTGCTTCTGATGATCAACCGGAGACGTTAACTATGCTATCAATGTAGATGACCCAATCATCTCTAATAACTGTAGGTGCTTCAAGATTTCATATTTATTTGACCAACCTGTAATTGGAAATTAATAATGGTTGCCCACAGTTTCTTTAGCATTGGTCAAACCACCTATTTTCATGTTTTTAGAATTATCATACAGTTCACAGTTAAATGAATTAACAATCCTGCAGGTACACGTTTATCTCATTATCGTGTAGATATATTTTCCTGTAATTGGTGAATGAATTCATAGGGAAAAGCTTGCACATTTATCACCTTGTCTTGTAGATAGATTATCATCTGGATTAGTTGATGATACAGCTCATTTATTTCGAAACTGTACCATAGTTTGGTAATAAAATTGTCGTAGCTTTTCTGAAAGAGTTAACATGTTTCATTTAATTTTAATTAATGGATTTCCGTAAAAAACGTAATACCTATTCTGAAAACTTCGTTACATATATTGTCAAAGGTAATGTAGCCTATATGATTCGGTTAATCTGAAATGAGAAGAAATACATCGATATGCTATATTTAAAAATTTTATTCAAATTTTATTCCACATTGATTTCATAATTTTATAATTTTTTTAAGAAATATAATTATATTTATTTTTGTGATGAAAAAAGAAATTGGGTTTGAACCGTTCTCAATACTACATTGTTACATAATCTTATTTAGGATTGGACCATATAATTATATTCAGAGTCTTATTTACTTTTTTTCCATCTCGAAAAATTTGGCCCAGAAAAACTTAATCATCATTTAATTATACATTGTTAGAATGGTACTTATTTAGAATTGTACTATAAGACCGGTTAGAGCAAACTCCCCATCTAACTATTAAACCACGTTCTCTTCACTAAAAATAATCTTATGTTCTTATAATAAAAATTGAAAATATCCTACTCAAATTCTGACATGACAGATGAGAATATATTGAAGAAACTAGTTTTCAATTCTAATGAAGATATCCGTGGGAAAAGGAATTGGGCGAGATTCTCATCTAACGTTATAGGACGAAAGAGAACTTTGGTATGAGTTTTATTTGTTTTATTCATATTTAATTTATGAACATATGTATCTATTTCCTCTTTAAAATATATATATATATTTTTTTTTAAATTAAAAGAGTGTAAGATTTTGTATGGAAATATACAGAGAAGAAAATAAATGCATCGAGGACATAGGTTGGTAGTTCAAAGATGTCTGGATTTACCTGGAGCAAACCTAATAGCCAGGCAAGTGTATTGCATTTAATAGTTTTTCTAGCATTAGAGAGGGCAGGACGCTTGGTGTAGAAATAGCTTGGCCCATAGTAAAATAGCTCTATTGAATGCAGGCTCTCGATCTTGATTTGCTACCAATGAAACTGGCCCCACTACGGGTGCAATCAGAGGAAATTTACAAGGTTATTTTTCAAATTAAAAATGTAACACTGGCGAGCCTCCAGCGGTAGAATGAAAAAACAAGCTAACACCACCATGGTTAAGATCCTTGTGCTCTACTAACTGAGCCAGATGGGTTGGTGCCAGTGTCACGAATTCTTTGTCCAGCTAGTGCAAGGGTCACGATTTCTTTTTAGAACTCCAAGGAAAAGTAAGTTGTGATATTTCAGTTTTCCATGAAAACAAGGCCATATGTTTATTTAAAATAATAATAAATAGAATCAGTTTACAAATTTAAAATTTACCTGTCTTTCACATTTTTAAGTGTTGTGGCAGGTTACTTTGAAAAGGTATGAAGTATGGTTTGTGGGGGGTGATGTATTAAAGTCCAGTGATACATAAAGAAGCAAAGCTGAAACACTAATATTGTAGGTAACAGCTCGGAGGATAATTAACTGTGCAATGAGTAGTATGTTTTGGATTAAATATGAAAAGTAGCCTTGACTGTCAAAAGTTACATTCAAACAAAAATGAAGAATGAAAAGCTTGGTAGATCTTTCAATCATAGTGGAAATTCGAAGCAATCCGAGCTAGAAATTGTAAACAGTTTCAGCCACTTCATTTGACGGTTTTGGGACGAGGCTAAGTGGTCAATAAGGGAAATGCTTAAGCTGTATTTGACGATTGAAATCTTGCGTGGCAGACCATTTGGCTAACCCATTCATTCAAATTCCATCATTGTAATCTGAATGGAGGCTACACTCACAATAGCGCTTCTTATAGTCCATTAATGCTATCTTGGAGAAATAAATTAATCCTAACACTTTAGGACCGTAGTATTTAAATCGTTGGAATCAAATATTTCTATGAGCATTTACCTGGTATTTAAGAAATACCAACACAAAGTAGTACTTAAATTATTGGAATCAAATATTTCTATCAACAAGGTATACGGTATTGGTATTTAAGCAATACAAATATGTTAGAAGTTGCTGAATATTTTTTTTATATTTTTTTGGATAATAGTTAAGATAGGTTCATTTGTCTTAGTTTGTGTTAATCCTCGAAGATGCAAAGTGCCAAGTTTGAAATCAAAAAGTTCAATGGTAGTAATAGCTTTGAGCTATGGAAGGTTAAGATGCATGATATATTTGTGTAGCAAGGAGTGGCAAAGTAGTTGTTGGGAAAGGAAAAGAAACCAATGAGCATGGATAATGATGACTAGGGGGACATGGATGCAAGAACCCTTAGTGGTATTCATTTGTGCTCTGTGGATATTGTGTTTTTTAACGTAGTTGGAGAGAAAATAGTTGTGGGCTTATAAACCAAGTAAGTCTTTATACAACAAAGTCCTTAAGAAAGAGAATCTACTTGAGGCGACAGTTATACATTTGCGGATGAAGGAAGGTACAAAGATCTATGATCATTTATCTTTCAATACTCTTTTATGTCAGTTGTCTAGTATAGATGTAAATATCGAAGGGGAAGACAAATCAATTACACTATTGTGTTTTCAGCCTGAGTCTTGGGATCATTTTGTAACCTCTATTAGTTTTAGTTCTACTGATACCATTGATTTTTATATTATTATGGGAGCGTTGTAGTTTGAGGAAACTCGGCAAAAATCTAGCCTTGAAACCTCAACATAGAAGCAATGGTGGAAAAAGGTAGATCAAAAGAAAAAGATCGCAATTCTAGAGACACATCAAGATCGAAGTCAAGAGGCAAGAAGAGTAAGTTAAAGTGTTGGTATTGTAACAAATCAGGGCATCTTAAGAAGGATTGCTAAAAAAGAAAGGAACAAGCTACTAAAAAGGACTCTACAAAGGAAGCTAATTCATGTGAAATAAGTGTAGGTATTGTTGATGAGGTATTGTCCACTTCTATTGTTTCTCGACATCATCATAATTGATTGCTAGATTATGGTGCTTCCCATCATATGTGTCTTCATATGAATTTGTTCTCTTCATACTAATCTATTGATGATGATGTGGTTTTGATGGGTAATGATTTTATGTGCAAAACTACTGGAATTGGTAGTATTAGGATTAAAATGTATGATCGTACTATTAGAACGTTGAGAGAGGTGAGGCGTGTGCTTGAGCATAGAAAGAACTTAATATCTTTGGGAGTGTTAGATTCTATGTACAATTGAAGGTGGAGTTATGAAGGTGACGAAATGCATCTTGGTAGTCATGAAGGCTAAAATATTTGGGAAACTTTATAAGCTTGAATGAAGGACAAAGAATGATCATACAACAGTAGAATCTGAAGGTGCAAGTGACTCTTCTTGTTTATGGCATCAACACTTGGGTCATATGAGCGAGAAAGTGCCAAAGGTATTGGTTGATTGTAAGTTAATTCCAAGCTTGAAATATTTAAATTTGAATTTATGTGAGCATTTTATTTGTGGAAAGCAATATAGACAAAAATTTAAAGCAAGGAAACATGTTAGTAAAGGTATCCTTGATTACATCCATTTAGATTTTGGGGACCTTTTGGGTCACTCAACAACCCCCAATATAATTTGATAAGTGAACTTAGCCATATTAATGGGGAGCCTTTAAAATATTTAGGATAAATATTTTAATAATTAATTAAAACAAGACTCCTTAAAAACCCCGAAAATATATATTATCCACACTTAGGCTTAAAATCTATTTGGAAATCAAATATATTAAGTAAGCGTTAACACAACCCTTCACATATCGCATATCGATAATCATAGGGGCTAGAGAATAGTAGGCCTTTAAGTAAAAGCGAAATACAATTTTCCTGATATCCAACGAACTAGTGATAGGTCTTATATAACTTTAATAAAGAGAAAATCCTCCACGCACGTAAAATTCAGAATTGGCCCTGCCAACACGTCATTTATTGCAAAACGAATATTGCAAAAGTTATATTGGCATTTCCCATTTGTTACCACAACTTTGACCTCCTGATAACACTTTTTGCGTTATTGCGAGAAGTACTCATTGCAGTTTTCATTGTGCAATACTTATATCACATCGAAACACTAAAGAAGAATCCTACTAAGGGAAATCCCAATGCTATAATTCTCGTAACTAGCTTTTTTCTGCATATCTTAAAGGTTAATGCATTGAATATCAAAAAAAGGAAGATGTTGCAAATTAGAAAATATGTGTGACGAGGAAACTTACAATGTGAAATGAGCCAACAGGGCGCTGATCTTTACAAAGAGTGTTTGAACCAATGATTTTTCATTTATGATTAATTATAGTGGTATTAATGGTTCTTGGTAATGTAAATGATTTGATTGATCCCATTTAGTGTTTCAAGATTTTTGTGTTCAATGCTTGTTTTCGTGTTATGGTTTCCATTTTCACCTTAAGTTTCTAATTCTAAATTTTCCTCATTCTTTGTGTTCTCTCTGTTACAGGCTAATTGCGATGAATAGAACTCAGGCGAAATGTTAAGAGCTACTAAGAAGAACAAGAAACCAACAATGTCATCACAACTAGCTCCACCTACTACAGAGGCTGCTGAGATGGCTCCATTCTTCTCTGATATGACATGCACTACCAACTCCCAGTTTTCTTCTTGGGAAGCAATATATAAACTATTTGAAGAAGAAGAAACTAGAGTAGTTACGAGACAAGTCAAAACAACAAATGACACTACATCGACTTCAGAAACCACCTCGTAAGACGTTGCGAATTCCCATCTCCATCGAATTGCGACTCAGCCAAACATTATTCCATATATAGATTTGGTCAAATGGATTATTGACAATGTAAACATTGCAAATGGAACCTTCATAACCCTAAGGACAAGGATGCTAACTGGGTCAATTAAAGTTGAAGACTTGAGAACAATGTATCATCTTCCACAGCCACACAAAATCTATAATGTGCAGTTTCTTCAGAAGTTTTCTATGGAAAATGAAGTTTATTTAGACCCAATAAGGGAGTGGAGGCATGACCCAAGAAAACATAAATGTGGAGAAAAGGGTATGCATTTTCTTTCGTCCCTTGTTGGTCCTCATTGTCACATTGTTGTAATGATGTGTAGACTATTCGGGCAACCTAATTCATAGAAATTCACAATAGAATGGGTTCCCCTAAAGGAGGCTACCTCTGAAGCCTATATTATGGATTATATCCTATGCCACAATCTAGTCTCCCAGATCCTCTCCTTCCAAAGCAAACATAATATTACTACCATAATCATGCCCCCTTTCTACATGAGTGATTATATTATGGACATAGGGCTTTTCACTTCTGACTTTCCATCTATGAGATGGAAATGGACCCTTCAAGACCATACCTCGATCCATATTTACCATAAAATCCTTTGGGAGTCCAATTACCAGCCACACTTTTATAAAATATACCATGTAATTATGTTACCCTTGTACCAAGTCATTTTTGATGAAAAACCTCCTAGGTTTTCAAGAGAGGCTTTGGATGAAATTATAATTATAGGTAAATGGTTTGGAGAGGAATAATTCACCTATGTTAGGATTTATGGAAGCCTAGATGCCCCTCATGTCCTCCCTCTCTATGTACCTCATAAGCTACTAGCCGGAAAAGTTGCCTATTAAACTGTGGGAAGTGGCTTAACCAAATCCCTAAAGGATGCTCGAAAATATATCTAGCCATCTTTTCTTATTCATTGTGGAGTTTTTACTTTAGCGAATTTCAGGAAACCAAAAACAGAGCTTGAGGAAGCAAAGCTAGCAGAGGCAGAGAAGACAAAAGAAGAGGAAAAAGAGGAAGAAGAAAGACAACAGTGGGAGTTGGTAGATAGAAAGGCAGGATTCCATGATAAATAGGAGGATATCACATCAAAAGCATCAGATGTCAGGGAATCCATCAGAGCCATCATGGATGAAGAGATAGACTAGTTACTCAGAGGATGAGCAACCCATTCAATAGGGGGTGATGATGAGCCCCAGAAATGGGTATTAATATGGGCTCATTTAGCCTCCTAACTTAGCTTAATCCATTATTCTCATTAGTTTATTGTATGTTTTTTATTATATTTATGCTAATAGAGTGAATTGGGTTAGTCATTATGCCAAAAAGTTTAATGTGTGCTTTATGCAAATTTTTGGTCAATTTTGAGACAAAATCAAAGGTTTAATGAGCATTTGACAGCCAAATTTGAGGAAAAACAAGGGAGAGGATTTGTAGGAGGGTGTCCCCTTCATTTATGAACCCCTACCTTGAATTACCCATTAGAAACTTGGAGCACAAGTAGCCACATGAGTGCATCCAAGGGGTAGCCACCAAGTAAAGAAGGATTGTTGTTTATCTGTAGTTTTGGGAAGCTGAGCCCCTTGATTTTAGGAGAGTTGTTGGAGGCTCGAGTTTTATAAATAGCAGGGTTAGGTGATCAATTGTTTTAGTTGGATGTTAGCCATTTATTAGTATATTTTTTCACTTTTGTGCAGCATTGTGTTCAGCTTATTTTCGAGTTCCTTTTTGAGAATAGTTTATGTAGTATAACTACTATTTTTGATAATGAAGATGAAAAAGATTTTGAGCCAGCACTGATCTCTTTCAGAGGGCTGAAGCTCTTGGGTTAGGGACCAACCCAAGCTACCCAACACCTCCTACTGTGTACTTATATGTTTTTTCTTCAATTCATGAGTTAATTTCTGTTGCATAGATTCATTTTACTGTGTTAGATTAGGTTACTTTTGATGGTTAGTATAGATGTTTTTGTTTCAAGTTTCTTAAGTAGGTTACTACAGTGATAGAATAAGATTCAAAAAGTCCAAAAGCAGGCCCTGATCTCCTTTCTCCCTTCCTGGGACTATGATTTGAGGTCAAGGCACTACTGCTGCCACCAAAAACACAGTGTTTGCTCTTCCATGCGACTGCTAGTGTGATACCTTGATTTGGGAAAGTTGATATTGGTTTATATTTAGTTGCTTAAATAATTTCCATTTCTTTTCCCATAGATCTCTCTGCATTCCTTTCTGTTTGTCGATTATTGTTCAACATTTTCTATTTGTAGGTCAGAAATTAGGTCAAGCTAGACAAAGTTCTGTTTTCATGGTATAGTTAGTTCTTTCTTTGGTCAGTTTTGATAAGTAAATGTGCAAATCTCTTGCAGGACATCTCAACTCACCATACATCCATATAATAGCTAGCACCATCCCACTTCTCATAGATTTCCCAACTCATTCGCAACATTTCACTAATCTGCCCTAATTTCTGCGTTTCTTCCATGAAATTGCTTTCTTGCCATTTGAACAAATCCAACCATCATGTTCATTCTTAATCTTCCTTGACAAATTCTAGACACCTCAAAACCTTCATCTAGCCTTCATTTCCCCTTTCCTATCACTTTTCCACCTTCAAACCTCCAAAAATAGCTTTCAGCCTCCTCTCATAGATCCTCTTGTAGATCCCTTGTAGCCTCATGTAGAATTTCCTGTGAGTTATTTTTCGAAGTCTGATCGCTATGAAAGTCTCTAGAAGGGTACTAGGGGCTTCTTAGGACCTCTCCACACCTTCCTCCACCTCTGTAACAAACAACTCCATCTTCCTTTGCCACCAAACCCTTGCACAATCACAACCAAATAAATCACAAGCATAATAATTTCACATAGAAACACTCAAAAGCACAAAAAGATGTTTTCTTCTCATTTCTTTTCAGAAGTAGCTTGAATAAATGCAATTTACCTTTTTAGTAGTCAATGGCATTCAGTTCTTCAGTTTTCATCTCTTTTATTACAAAAGTAGGGCCAATAGGTAAATTAGGTTTTGTGTTACATTTAAGTTCTTCATCTCTTTCTGCAAACAGATTAGTCCCTGTAGATTTAGTTTTCTTTCATTAGGGTCAAAGCTTCTTCTGAGAACTCATAGAAGTTGACTTAAGCTCCTAGCGAACTTGTGCCAGCTGATCAAGTGACAGCCTGTAGTAAGAGCTAGTATTTGTGCATACAACATCGTCACTTCCAAGTTTGTTACGAACTACCGAGTTGATAAAAGTAAAGTAGGAATCCCTAAGAGTTGCAGCATTATTGCCATAATACTGGTTCTCACCACAATTATTACTCACATATCAACCATGCAAATGGCATACACCTTTAGGTGTAGAGCACCTTACTCCTTATTCACATATCTTGTTGGTTGCATCCCAAGGTGACTTAGTCAATCAATTCCTATCAGATGCCATTATTTCCTTATATATAACCTTGTTCTTGATGATTCATGTATTTGCTCAAATTATAATGCATTGAAGATAATTTCTAGTCTCCATTTTCCTTATAGAAGCACTTTTAAGCGCCTTTTTCTCCTTAGAAGGTGGATTTTCCATAGAATGTGTTACTGATTTAGGTAATTGTGTCCCTCGTTTAGCCTTATGTATTTCACACCACCTGTCCTAAGTTGATCTTCTCGGTCCTACTCAGGACTATAGGTGATAATAATCCTAGCATGTATACATGCTTTTGGGTCAATTTAGACCAAAAATTTGCAATCTATCACAAGGACACACAACTTCCTTAGTTGTAGTGCTTGATAATGATGTTTTAATCATTACAAAATTTAACCTTTATTAGCATAAAAAGTTCATCCAGGAGGATATTGGTGGCCACCTTCCAAGTCCACTTGGACCCCCACCATTGTTTCTTTCAGCTTTTTAGTTTCCTAAATTATAGCATAGTTTATTACTTTTATCAGTTTTTCAGGTCCTGAACTTCTGCAGCCGTTTTGAGGCCCTAAACGACATTTTTTGGGGAAACTGGGAGCAACATGGGCAAGGATTTTCTCTGTTTTTCTTTGCATGTCCCCAACGAGGTTGAGATATAAGGAGTTAGGGCTTGAACTGGTCAAACCTTTGCAAGACCATCCTCGCAAATCCCAAAGACCTCCCATGGTGGATGAAAAAAAAGATGAGGGGGCAAGAGATCCTATCAAAATCTTGCTCGAAGAACCCTCAAGCAACAAAGGAATGCGATGATGGACAACTTTGCCTAGGTCCTTCAGTGGCTACCCAGGGGCGACACATTAGCTTCCAACAACTACTCTAGAAATGCCACACCGTTTAAGGTACAAGTTAATTTTGAAATCCCCATCTCCGAGAGTAAGATTGACGTAGATGCCATTGATAAATGGTTAAATCTGCAAGAGGGTTATTTTTCTATTCATGATTTTTCCAGTTTGGAAAATATTATTTTCACTCTTCTCAAAGCAGCCCCCCATGTCAAGGACTAGTGGAAAGGCTATTGCAAGCAAAAGGATGAAAGTACAGGCTTGTTATATTCAACCGCGCCCACTTGGGATTCATTTTGAGATGCCATCAAGGAGCAATACTACCATGTTAGAAGCTATGACGATCAATACATAAAGTGGACCATGATGCGGCAGGAAAGGGACCAAGACATGCCAGAGTTTACCAATATTTTCCATTCCCTTTGCACAAAGTTGGGTATCAAGAATTGAGAGCAGCATTTGGTACTCAAATACCATGGCTGCCTACATAAGTACATCTAGGAAGAAATATAATTCTTGAACATCTCCTCACTCGGCACGGCATACCGATATGCTGTCAAGGTCGAGCAAAAGTTTAAACAGAATAAACGAGACTTTGGTTCTATGAATCTGAAGCCAGGGAAAGGTGCCCCCAAACCACAGAACAAAGGACAAACCTAAGGCAGGGCAGCCCAAGACAACCCGCCAAAGCTGCAAGCAAAGAACAATGCTGTGAAGCTGAAAGGGACACAAGAAAGCAGTGTGAGTTCCATAAGAGCTCCACTCACAACACAAGTGACTGTCAAGACAACAAGTCATTGGTGGCTGAGTTAAAGGTTTCAGAATCAGATGCACGTTTCAACTTTGAGTCAGAACCCGACAAGGGGAATGAAAAAGGGAAGCAAATTATTTATGCAGAGCCCAATGCCACTGTTGCCACCACGGAGATCTAGAAGGAGGAACTCGAAGATGCAGAGGAGGAGTGTCTCTTCCACTCCCAAATGTGGGTAAAGGGCTCCCCACTATAGCTCATTGTTAACAATGAGAGCTAAAAGAACCTCATTTCGGCAGAGGTCATGAATTGGCTGGGCTTGCCAACCATAACACATCCACAACCGTACAACATTGGGTGGCTTCAGCAAGGACGGGATCTTCGCGTGAGCCGGTAGTATCATCTTCCATACAACATCAAGGCCTTTAGGAATAAGGTATTGTGTGACATTTCCCCCTTGAAGTTTGTGATGTATTCTTAGGACAACCATAGTTATGGAAGTGACATGTTGTGTACGAATCAAGGCCCTATGCTGTTATTGTTACTTTGGGAAATAAGTTTTACAGGATACTGCAGGTAGCACCGCCTATTGCCATCTCTTTGATTACTGCAAAATAATGCAGTAAGATCGTTTCAAAAACCAGGATTTTTTTTTTCTTGATGATACACCCTCAAGAAAAGATGAAGATAGTGGCCACGACCTCTAGACAAGGCCCCTTCACACGACAACTACAGATGGACAAGATCGTGGAGGAGTACAAGGACATCTTCACCTCCCTCATAGGAGTTCCTCTGTGTTATGTACCTAGGGGGGTAATATGGGGTACCGAGGGAGGTACCCAAGGTAATAATATAATAATGGGATGGGCCATAGTAATAAATAAGGTGGTTAACCCATGTCATGTAAGGGACCACAAGTAGTTAATAATAATGTAAGGGGCCCATGGTATTAGTTGATGGTATGAGGAAACCATGGTAATGATGCATGGTATTGTATGTATGAGGCCTATATAGAGGCTAGAGACTCCACATGGAGGGATATGAAAAGAAGTATTCTTGTATGAACATGCATATGGCTTGTGGAGTATTCTCCTTCCTTAAGGAGTGAATGTATGGTGTTGCCCTACCTTAAGGGTTTGATAATAAAGAAGCATTTCTATCTATTCTAATCTTGTTATTTATTGGGTTATTTTTGTTATCATATATTTCTTGGGTTATATCTACAACAAGTGGTATCAGAGCACTTTCTTGGGCACAAAAGTGGAGATTTTTTTTTCATTTTTGCAGGGTTTCAAGGGCGGCGAGTTTGCAGATCAGATCTGTAAGTTTTGGTTCAAGATCTAAAAAATATGATTGAATATCTGTATTCCTTGTGAAAAAATAGCCGATTTCAAAAAAAAAAATCAGTCGAATCGGAGTCCAGATGAAGGAGATATCGCTGATCTAAAAATCGGTGGGGTTGCA
This sequence comes from Pinus taeda, assembly GCA_000404065.3. Classification (NCBI taxonomy): domain Eukaryota; kingdom Viridiplantae; phylum Streptophyta; class Pinopsida; order Pinales; family Pinaceae; genus Pinus; species Pinus taeda. Next base: position 606 of record APFE031739891.1, on the reverse strand, counting down.
GCTAATTTTTCAGGCAGCGCGTTTGCGGTGCATATCTAGGCATATTGGTGCAAGATATATAAGATTTAATTGCAGATCTGAAATCTTTGTGAAAAAACACCCAATTTAAAAAAAAAAATCAGGCGAATCGGAGTCCGGATGAGGGAGATATCGCTGATTTAAAATCAGCACTTTTTTTTCAGAAATTTTGGGTAACGGCGGGAGAGTAGCAGCGAAGATCTGGAATTCGAGTGTCTAGATCAGGATTTCTATCACATGGGCAGATGCATAATGGTTGTTACATTTCCAAAAACAGGTCATAATAAGGATTCTGAGCAATATTGACGAAACTGTGACAATTTCAAATTTTTGCCCATTTTTTTGTGATGGGGTACCTAGATCAGAAATTGAAGGCCTTGTATCGATTTGATGGCTCTCATCCAGCCAAATGGCTAGCAACAATGGAGAAATATTTCAAATTGGATCACATTGATGATGATTACAATCAGCTTAAGATGGGGAGCAATTACTTGGACTATGAAATACGGCAATGGTACATAGGGAATCAACGTGGCTATGAAAGGTTCTTGACTTGGGACGCCTTCAAAAAAGCTCTTATGGACCAAT
>APFE031739890.1:52021-106725 GCA_000404065.3 Pinus taeda | reverse complement strand
TCCACCATTATACAATTTCTGGAGACAAATATCCTGGCTAGGTTTGGATGCCCTGACAAAATAATAACAGATAATGCTGCTGCATTCAGATCTAAAAAGATGGTTAGTTTTTGTCACAAATTTCACATTACCCTGGGCCACTCTACTGCATATTATCCCCAAAGCAATGGGCTGGCAGAATCATCAAACAAGAGCTTGGTAAATATGATCAAGAAAATATTAGAGGAGAACAAGAGAAATTGGCACAAGAAACTAGTCAATGCATTATGGGCAGACATATTAACAACCAAAAGATCAATTGGGGTCAGCCCATATGAGTTAGTCTATGGTTTAGAGGCCAAATTCCCTTCATCATTAGGGATCCCTGCTATGAAGATACTCCAGGAGTGCCAAGCTGAGCTGAATGATATACAAAGAAGAATAAATCAGATTGTATGCCTGTAGCAAACCAGAGAGGAAGTTTATAACAGAGTCCAAGTTTTACAAGAAAATCTAAAAAAGGCTTTTGACAGAAGGACCAAAGCAGAGGATTTCAACATAGGTGACAAGGTACTCAAGTGGGATTCAAGGAGAGAGAGCAAAGGAAAGCATGGGAAGTTTGATTCCCTTTGGAGAGGACCATTCCTTATACAAGCAGTACAAGGAAACAATACCTATTTCCTTGAAAATCTGAACAATACTGACCTAGATGAAGGCCCTGTCAATGGCAGGATGCTCAAGCACTATCTTGACTACATCCCATAAATGCAGCTGGCCTGTTCTTGTACATAGTTTGATTGTATAAAGACTCTGTATCTGTTGTATATATTGTTATGTCCAAAGCATAGTAAATAAGGTCATCTCAAAAGACAGTTCCGAATAACAAGAAGAATTGAAGTACATTTTGTATTTCAGTGCATCAGCCTACATTTTGAGGAATCTATGGTGACAGAACTCCAAAGTTTCAGAGAAGTAGAGAAAGGACCTAGGCACACTGACCTGCTATTCTTGGTCTTTCCAGGAGAAAAACCATCCCCATGTGGAGCCACTGTTGGATACCTATACCAATAGGTTTCATATTTCATGATTGGCAAGTATAAGTGCCAAATATGCTCCATTTTGCTGCCACAAAGGTTTCATATTTACAAAGAAAAGAAGGTGTACATAGGCCTGCATTTTCACAAAAGTTTATGGGTGACCCAACAGTCTAATCTGGATCATGCCATGTTTTCAATTCATGTTGTAGAATAGAGAGTGAAATCTGTCCAAACTGTTTAATCTTGGCAGATCAGTAGCTAGGTAAAGAAGCTAAGGTTCCCAACTGCTTAATCTGGGACCTTGGAAGGAATAAGGGTTGTATTAGATAGGAAATGAAGGCAAAAGCCAATGAAAAGAAAAAAGGCATTCAAAGGGTTTGCAAGTCCAAGTGCACCCTCCAAGAAGGAATAAAAAATGTTAGGAGAACTAGTTGGGTAGGTAGATGGGGTTGCAGAAGTGGTGTCTCTTTCAAGACCAAAGTTGCTGAAACATCTACAGGAAGAGCAACACACTGGAGCATGACTAACTCCCTTGTTTTCATCTGTATATCACTCATTACTAACACCCTTTCCCAAGCTGCACAGAGCACAAAAATTCATATCTTTGACATATTATTATGGCCTTAAAAGCCACATTTCTTGTGTAAAAATATTTTCATTTTGATCTACTCTTGATTTCAAGTTATTTTCAAAAGAAAACTTGGTTGAACTGGCCCTCATTCATATGTTCCCTCCATGTTAACAACTAACTCTACTATTTTAGCTCCCTATACTCCACTATCCCTATTATTATAAACACCATGGTGTATAAACCCCACAATGTATAAATATCCCCTCCTTGGCACTATAGCCATAATGTTCACTCCCTGGGAATTGAATTAACACCTGGTTAAGGTCAAGAACCCATGTTCCACCTTTTGCTCCACCTCAACCGGTTTTCCTACCAAAAAGTTCCATTTTGACCTTAAAAACCCTTGAAAAACCTTTTAAACCTCTAAAAACCACCTAAGGGAGGAAAAAACTATGGAAATGTCCTTCTCCCGCCTTATCCTAAGGTCGGGAGCCAGTTTACCCTGTTTTACGTTGTATAAGTTACATTGGACCCCTTTCCCTATACTTTCTGCGTTCATAAAAATTCATACCCAAACCTTGCATAAAACCCGAAAATTTCATGCTTTCCTAAGGTTGATCGATTAAATCACTTTTGCAAAGAAAATTATAAAAACCCCCGAGAAATTATTTGACACATGGAGGGGCCCGCCGGTCACGAATTGCCGAGGAAATATTGTTTTTTAATACCCGCCCGCTGGCCGCTATCTCCCTTGCAGATTACCCGTCCGATGACCGTCAGATGGCACCTGTCCCAGATCGACGGCACGCAGTGTTTTCGGGAAATCCCGACGTCCGAGAGTTAACAAAAGCAGGTGTTAAGAGCCCGTGAGAGTTGATCGCCCGACAGCCGTTGGATCGCGCGCCTCCAGATCGACGTCTCTCATCAATATCGGAGCACCCTACACGTCTGACAGATACCTTCCGATATCTGTCAGACACTTGCGTCACGCGGGGACAGTTGTCGCGCCCAAATCCCATCGGAGCATCGTCTGACAGTTTCTTCACCGTACAGGAAGGGTCCCGATATGGCGACACCTGTCTCGCCCACGTCCTCGTCCTGCTGCCATTCACGTCACCGCCACGTCCGCTCACCTCGTCCCTCATTCGCCCACCTGGCCGCCACCTCATCGTCCCCGTGGACCGGTCTAAGGCCGCCACGTCACCCGATGACGTCCCGCTGACGTCATCCAACCCGGGCCCTCACGCTGACGTCATGCTGACGTCATCCAAAAAGCACGCCAAAAAACTATAAAGAAAAATTTTACCGTTTTTTCGCCAATTTCACGATTTTTCTGAGAAAAGTGCTGCTCCGCCATCAGCATGCACTCCACGACGACTGCGCCACCAGCCACCCTGCGACCATTTGCAAAGCTCAGATAGCTAACCCAACTGCAACCTCACCTCAAGCTACTGTCAAACAGGTGCCCGCTCTACCAAGCTCTCACACAACAGCACCAGCCTCCTCATCTGCAACATTTCAAGAGGCAGCACAGACCTCAGCTCGAGGAAAAAGCAAGGGAAAGGACATAGAAATTCAGGAAATCGAGGGCCAACAGGAAAAAGAGGGCCAACAAGGCCAAGAGAACCAACAGGGCCAACAGGGCCACCAGCAGCAACAAACTGATCAACAGGATCAGGAGAGACAAAGAGGAGAAAGCCAGGCAGCCACTCAAGAAAAAACAACTAGCATGGCGCCTCCTAGACAAGACTCTAGGATAGACTCCTCTGTCCTCCAAACCCCTCAGAGGGAGGACACCAGTAGGAAAAGGGAGAGGGAGACCCCTCTCACAGAAGGTCCAGACAAAAGGCAGAGGCTCAATCCATTCTCAGAAGAAGAAATGCAAAGCCTTGAGACCTCTACCAGCTCATTCCACCAGGAGCAGGATAAGGTAGCACTTGGGGAGGTCATCTCTTGAAGACAAGACAAGAATATAGCTGCAGGCATAAAGGAGCAGTTCAAGGAGACACAAAGAGGAGAAGGCCAGGCAGCCACCCAAGAAAAGACAACCAGCATGGCGCCTCCTAGACAGGACTCTAGGATAGACTCTTCTGTCCTCCAGACCCCTCAGAGGGAGGACACCAGCAGGAAAAGGGAGAGGGACACCCCTCTCACAGAAGGTCCAGATAAAAGGCAGAGGCTCAATCCATTCTCAGAAGAAGCTATGCAAAGCCTTGAGACCTCTACCAGCTCATTGCATCAGGAGCAGGATAAGGCAGCACTTGGGGAGGTCAGCTCCTCAGGACAAGAAAAGAATACAGCTGCAAGCATAAAGGAGCAGTTCAAGGACGCTAAAAGGAGGAGTGAGCCAATAAAGATTAAACTCTATAATCATTTGTTGAATATGGCTCCTCCAAACCAACAAAAGCTAATGGCTGCCTTTGATGTACCAGAAGGCAAAATGACTATGAGCCCTTTTGCCCCTACAGTGCAGCAACCTCAAACAGCTGCAGCATTACACTAAGGACTATCTGGACAGTCCTTTCAAAAGACATCCACCCCATGGACCAAATAGAACTCCAACAAAGCATACGGGTGAGTGGTCTATGCCACTCTTATTTATGGCAAATAAGACTTTATACAATTATAGCTGCCAAAATAGCTTGGAACCAACACTGCAGGGCTCAGCTTGAGTTGGAGAGGGCATCCTCTCAAGCCAAGGACAACAGGATCAAGGCATTGGAAGAAATCATCATAGAGTTTGGGCATGACCCCAATGACGTCAAGGCAGTACAGCAGGTCCTTAAACTGAGGGATGCAGACATGGCTCCAATTAAAAAGAAAATGAAGATCCCCCCAACTTTACATCCACAAACAGATGAAGTTGCCCAGCAGAGGCAAGAAAAGGATGCTGTAGCATTACTAATGACTCTGTATAAAGAGCTGATGGACACGCAGCAAAAGCTGCAGGATACAGAGACTACACTAGAAGCAGCATTACAAAGGAGAGAAGAAGGGCAGTCTTCCAAGCCGCCCACAGAAACAATAGACCTTGAGGAGACCCCTCAAGACACCATCCCTCCAAAGCAACAGGCACCAGAAACAGCGCCAGCCACTACAGCACCACCAACAGAAAAGGCTGAGAGCCTAGACATGATGAAACTAAGGCAAGAGATTCAGGTACTGGAGTCTCAGATGACAGAGCTAAATCAAGCCAAGGACAGCTTAGCCAAGATAAATGAGAAATATGACAAGTCTAAGCAAAATGTGGCTGAGAGGGAGAGAGAAGTAAAAGCTCTAAGAAAAACAATTGCAGAGTTAGAAAAGCAGCTCAATTTTGAGAAAGTGGCAGCAGAGCTCAAGCAAGTGATTTGGACTTCCATTGGACAATCAATAACTAACCAGTGGGAGTACATTGATGCTATATATGAACAAGTGGGACTCCTTGGCAGGGCAAGGAAAGAATTACAAAGAGCAAGAAACTCCCTAGGCAATATGGCAGACCTTGCCCCCAGGATGATTGAGGTCCTAAATTACAGAACAAGTTCCCAGTTGGTGAAAATGGGAATTGGAAATAGAACTGAACTATATCTGTGTTTAAAAAAGTCACAATAATGAAGAACCTACTCTAGACCCTGGACAGAAAATCCAGGATATACAGGCAGACATAAATAAGTTTCAGAATAGGTTCGCAGCCCTGCAGGACAGAGGGCTTCCCAACTTGCTAGAATCAGGGAAGCTACTCTCTCATGACAAGTACATCAAAAGGGTAAGCAGTTTTGCAGCAATTCAGATTGCTGAGGCTCCAGGGACATCTTCATCAGGCCCAATAACAGGACAAGCTCTTTTTGAGAAATTAGACAACTTGTTTTTTATTAAGAATGAAATAACACATCTATTTGATGAGCCTCCTCATTTCTATAAGTATACAGAGGCTGATGAGACCTTAGGGTCAATTTTGAGGCATCAGCTTCCTCCTCCAGATACATGGCAGGACTTAATAAAGCTACTTTTGAACCAAAGCTGAAGAATTAAATCTTTTTTGTCAGCAATACGGTCTATGTTGCACCTACAGGTGGACAAAGCCATGACAGCAAGCATGAAGACGCTGAGCCAACTCAGCACAGGTACTCGGCATCAACAACAGCATCAGCAGGCACAGGTGGCAGGGCCAAGAAGATATAAAAATCAAAGTGACAGAGCACTTCATTCTATATTTATGATAAAGCCGCACAACCGACTCCGCAGTGCCCAAAGGTCAAAAAACTGTCCTGACAGTAGTTAAAGGCTTTTAAGAGTCATTTACATTTGCAATTACTTCTCATCTACTCTATGTGTACGAGTGTAAGAGATATTTTCCTCTCAGATGACTCCATACCTGAGATATTTTTGTATGTAACCTCTATATATTCCCCTTCACGTTTGTTTAGAGGGGTTGGACTCCGGATGTAAGAAATCTCTTGATATCTTCTCTGTTATTCTGATATTGTAAACTCTCAGACAGTTAATACAAAAGACAGTTGGATTTCTTCAAAGATGTTTGTCTCTTGATCTCCTGATGGTGTGTGGCTCAAAGTTGCAGGATTCCTGTGTATTTCATGGCTCAATAAGTTTTCCTCATGGCTCTTTATTTCACCTTTGATCATCATTATTTCATATGTTTTCCATGTTGTTCTATACACTTGAAAATCTAGGTAGCAAGAAGAAAGAATAGTCTCAGGATTTGGTCATTGGCTACCCTGAACTCAATCTAAGCTATCTTATATGTTTTCTTCTGATAAAGTATTTAAAGAGTAATTCTTCACTGCTACCTTTAATACTAGATCATCACAGTGCGTTGTTGTTTTAGGAATTCAAGTAATTGCTCCTAGATAACAAACATCTTTTACAATATTCAGCTCAAGTAAAGAAATCTTAATTGCTCTTTGCTAGTTGTTTTCACCTCACTCTCACTATTTACATTTTGTTTCATGGAATACACACAGGCCCTGCAGCTACACCTCACCACAACCAAGACCTCAAGGGAAAACTGTCCAAGACCCCATTGCCCAATGGATTAATTTCACCTGCAGATACACTTTAAGGAAATCAGAAGCATCCTCCCAACCAAACACAGAAAAAACCAAAAATTTCATCTCATAACTAGCCTAAAACCTTTTTCAAAAACAGTGACAAACCTTATAAGAGAGAGCCCTCTCTGACTACAGCTGGGCTAGAAGCTGTAGCCCAAAGATTGGTTAGTGGTTACCCCGGCCGTATTCTCTTAGGAGTCAAAGAGAACAACCTGGGTGTTAACAGGTTTGATCATCATCTAATACAAGATAAAGACTTCCAAATAGGAGAGCTAGTCCTGAAATGGGACAAGTTGAGTGAGGCAAAAGGTAAACACACGAAATGCCAACACTTATGGTTGGGCCCATTCAAAAATTGGTCACGGAACTTACAGGTTGAAAACATTACAAGGAGAGACTGAAAGCTCCCTATTAGTGGCCAACATATGAAGAGATACTTCCAGTAGCCACCACATGGTGGCTACCCCCTGAGTAGGTTAGAATTCATTTTGTTTTTGCGATTATTTTAGTTGCATTTTTATCTTTTCCTTTTTGTTTTCTGTAGAGTTTATTTTCTCGTTGTTTTGAATAACAGTCCTTTTTTAGCCAACTGATTTCAGCCCTCCCGTCCTATTCTTACCTTTCTTAGATTTCCCTCATTCACCACCTTCAACCTTTCCGTTCCTCATTAACCTACTGATGATTCTGTTGTTTCTAAATCCATCATTACCTTGAAAATCCAACAAATTTTCAATAGGCCCATGAGAACTTGAAAATTAGCGGTGGAATTCAAACCAAAACCACTCATTGGCAACTGTTGGGAACTATGTGAGATATGTTGATAACTTGGATATTTGGAGCATGTAGGGGCATCCTTATAAAACAAAAAATGTGTAACTACAGCTAGACTGGAATGGAGGAACGCTGCATTTTAAAATCCCACTCATACCTAGCCTATATTTGTTTGTAAGGTTTGCAGTCATTCTCCATGGGTCCCATCCACCACACTAAGTTTCCCAATACCTGTCATCTACAAGTAAACCTCCTTTCATTGGCTAAACTCACTATCATATACCTGTGGCAAATCCAATTGTGCTCTAGTCCTTGTGCCTGAAACTAGAGGGACTTATTTAAAAAGAAAATGAAATGTCAGGTCCTTGTGCCAACCTAGAAGGACAGGTTGTTTGGGAGTCTAGTTAGAGTAGGGACTGTTGCTCGACTCAGAATACTGGTTGATATAGCAAGCCCAACCTTGCTTAAGTAGTTTAAACATATGGGAAGATCCATGAATGCGCCCCATTCAATCACATGAAAATATAACACTGAAATTATCTTATAAAGTGCAGACAAACATATTTATATCAAGTTTGATGAACAATAAAGAGCTGAGGTACACACCTAAAATGGTATGGATAGACTAGTGATGGCCCCAAAAGGATTTTTGAAAGTGGTAAACAGGTAAAGGGAGGTCAATGAACCCCATAATACTACCATTGGAGAATGCCTGTAAAAATCCTTTCGGTAACCTAAAGTTATTTGTCTCTATCCCACCTGAAGCAATTAATGTTGCAGTGGAACCCATGCTTGTCTATCTATATAGTATGCATTTCAAGTTTATCCTAACACCCCGATGTTCTATTGATCCAAGGTTTATTTGGAAATAGAGATAAATGGTTCTCCCAGCAGTTTACCATTTTTTGTGGCCACAACCACCACCCTATCAAAACTTGCCTTGGCAGCAATTTTGAATGGGTCCCCTAAAAGTTGTTCTTCTACCTCTCCAAATGATCTATTCAGTCCCAGATACTTTAACTCACTACCGAGCCAAATTTTCAGTTCTTAATGGTTAAGACCCCCCTTTTTTATCCCTGCTGCATAGTCCATTTATCACCCTGCCTAGCCCTCCATCCATTCACTCCATTGGAACCTTCTCAGCCCTCAAAACCTTCTATTGCATGATTATTCCCATCATAACTATTTATAGTGGAAATACTTTTTAAAACATGCATAAATCCCTTTTTGTGGCCTATCAAAATTAACACTGCGTACTATTTCCTTTCGGACTCGATGGCATTATCAACCCAAATTCATAATTTTCGGGTCTAGAGCCATGTCGCAAGTCACTATCGGCCAAGCCCAAGGCCATATATATATAAAAGCCGCATATGTCTTCTGGAACTCGATGGATTTATTACCATGATATATATTTTATCCAGGTCGCCCCCCCCCCCCCCCCCCCCAATCGCTTATCGCAAATCGGCGGTCTTACGGGTTTATACATATTTATTGCGCCATGGTTAATCGGACCCATCGGGGCTATTAAATTAAACGTGTGTATATATATATATATATATATATATATATATATAATAATATTATATATATATATTATATATTATATATATCAGGTTTGGCCTAATCACATATTGCAATCGGTTGGGCCCTAGACCTGCGCATATTGCGATATGCAATATGGTTGACCCACCAGTCCGATTAAACATAATATATATGCTATCAGGCCCACCCCTCCTCATCGCAAATTGCTATCTGTGAGGTCTAGCACTCATGCATAAGGTGCGACACCATACGCCAAACCCACTGATAATTTTAGGTTCAGGCATATAAAATTTGAAGTCTGGCTATACAGTTCGGATGCGGGTTTTTCCCGTGTTTCGTGTGTATTCGATAAAATGATATGGTTGCGGGTTTTTCCTGTGTTTCTTGTGTATTCGATAAAATGCTATGGTCGCGGTTTTTTATGGAAAATGTGATATGGCAGACCCAATAGGGTATAGGTTCCCACCCATAGTATTTCAAGTCCAGGTTTTGGGTTCCGCTCTGTGTTTTCCGAGGATTTGCAGTGTAAATCAGATTTACATTCACAGGACTTAAATAGTGCATAAATTAAAAGGAAGGGGGGATTCTTTCAAATTTGATGTTATAAAAAAAAGATTCATGTTTTTTAGGCCTGTTTGCCATATGTCTCATAGTCATAACTGATATAAATTATTTTTTCAAGCAAATTCTAGCAGACCCGATAACGTATAAAGGTGAGTTGTATCAAGATGACACCTCTCCTCCACCAGTGTTAGCATTGTGAAACACACTCTGCGAAAGGGAATACAGATCGCCAAAGTGCATAATGGAGGCACTCCTTTAGTCCAGTGGAAGCACTCATGACAACGCTAATCGATCAAGATGTCATCATTCCCAAATACATCACAAAGCATGCCAGATGTGGGATGATGAGCAAATCATCTTCAGTTTCCTTCAGGAAATGATAGAGGATGATAACCACTCCACACAGGTGCTAAGAAATGGTACACAATCCTCGTCTATTCCAAAGGCATCCATTCATTTCCCTAGGAAGGAGAATGCTCCACCAAGGGTGACCTCAGCGTGTCAGCAGTTTCACCGACCGTTATCATCTGTATATGCTGATTTGTGTAATGAAATGGGGGAAATGAAAGGTCGTGGAAGGTCAAGGGTCACTCAGGGCTGCATAAGTATTACCTCCAGATAGGAGAGGAGGGATTTTTGTTTGTATAAAAACAACTTTGATTTATTGTGAATAAAGAGGACTGTTTGGTCCAAGAAGGAGCTTGTTGTTTCAATTTTGTTTCCCTTTTCTCTGATATGTTTAGAATCAATGTGTTGTTTCTGGTATAAAAACAAATGTGATTTTCTTTGTGCATATTGTTAACCATCAGTTCATGGTTGTTCTTAGTTATTTGAATGTAATTCAATAGCATTTATAATTCATGAAAGGATGTTGATTCCAAACTTTATTAAACATCAGTTGCAAGTGTTATTTGTATGGAAAGGAATGTATATTCCTATATAAGTAATTGCATTGTGACTAGGATTTAATATAGCCTTGTTCTTATGTGGACCAATAATTGATTCATTTGGACCTGGGATTTATATATGATGTTTAACCTTCTTTTGTTGTGCTCCTGCTGGATAGATTAGGATAAATTAGCACTAAATTAGAGTAGTTAGAAGCAGTGTAGATAGGATTTAATACATAGTGGTTCGTTGTTTTATTTTGTTGACTTAATTGAAGTCTTCTTCCTAGAAGCAATATCTCAACATCTATTACAGTTCACAGAGTCCCTTAAAACCCGTTGGAACTAGCCATCCCAAACGAAAGAAGGCCTAATTGGGGTCTGTGAGTGAGTTAGTTCCCCTTGTTGGTATAGCAAAAATTCACCATGTCAACACGTTGAAAGGTTGCGCCTACATTCATAAGCCCAAATGGGATTCTCGGCGAATGTAACCCACTTGGTACAGAAGGTATTTTTTATTCTATCAGGTTCTGCTACCAGAACTTGGTATTATCTCGAGAAACCATCAAGTAGAGAAAACAATTCTGCTTCAGATATTGTCTGTAAAATATGTTCCATCGACAGCACAGGGTAGTTGTCTTTTTTAGAGGCATAGTTCAAGTTTCGGAAATCATCGCATAAGAGGATCTCCCTAGACTTATTACATACAGGAACTAAGTTTAAAAACCCACGTAGAATGACAAACTTTTTAAATGATTTGTGCATCCAATGACTTAGTCAGTTCTTTCTATATGAGGGGTTGATGTGACGTATGTACTTTTCTCAGCTTCGGCTCAAATGGCTTGACCCCTTCTTTGATCGGAATCACATGTTGTATTATTCGTGGGTGATATGTTTTCAGATCATTATATGTCCACGCAAACACATCTCGGTACTCTTTGAACAAGTGGACAAAATCTTGCTGCTCCGACAATGTGCAACACGTCTCGAGATTGACAAACTTTGGATGTTGTTCTATTCCTAGGTTGATCTGTTCATACATCATGGTGTAATTGTAGGTTTTTATGTTCCTTGGACATTGGAAGTGATTTTGAAAGTCATAGAACTGTTCGAGAGATACCACACCCTTGTGGATGAGGCTTCCTTTCTTGTCATCATTTGTGGCTTGCATAGACCGGTCGTGCTCATGTTCATTAATCATTGCGTCTTTGAGGACATCAACATCAGCCATTAAGTGCAGTATCTATTGGTCATCATAAAAACATGTAAATTAGTTATGTTATTGGGGATAGAAGGCTTATACAAAATTTCAACAGTAAACCTATCTCTAAGTGGTGTCATCTTAACAGTTCCATTTATTTAAGGCATCGGTAGCTGTATTATGCATTCTTGGCACAATAATGATATTGAAAGCTTGGAATTTAGAGATCAGTCGCCATACCTCTTGTTGATAACTTTTGAGATGAGTTGACAAACAATATATGGTGTTGCATATGTGTCGTACATTATTTCTGAATTACCTACCATTTTGAGCGCAACAACATTGAGGTTAATGGCTTTGTGCAAGCCAATAACTAGTGCTTCATATTCAGCAATGTTGTTCATGCACTCAAACTCCAAGTGGCTTGAGATCAAGTGTTTCCTATGCTATGGGTCTATGAAGACACACCTAGCAACAGAGCCATCCTGTTTCTTTGATCCATCAAAATACATGCTCCATAACTCGTGTGTACACGGACCGTTTGATGCACTACTACTACTACTACTAGTACTGCTACGGTTACTGCTATGGTTACTGCTACTAGTGTTACAATGTGTTGCACATGTTTCATTCCATTAGTTGGGCAAGGAAGGAGACCCAACTATGTTTTTGGTGGGGTTGGAGTTGGCTGTGTGAGATAACACCCCATCTATGTCTCCAATAGGTAGTTTCCAAACATGAGTTCTGTTAGAAAATTATATATTACGGAGCAATGGAACACATAAAATATTGCAGAAATATAAACACAGAAAACGCATAAAACAAGAGAGACACAGATATACGTGGTTCACCCAGTTTGGGATATGTCCGCCCTGAATAGCCAGTCCTTCCTTTCTATTATCCAACAAAATGGAGAGACACAACCTACAACAGATCCACTGTAATATCCTCTGTTTTCTCTCACAGTCTCACCTCTCTACTTCTGGCTTGAAGAATACACATATATTACACAGACTCAATGCAATGCCTTTATACAAAGAGAGGGGTTGTCTTCTAGGGCAAAAAACCCTAAACTAAACATAAGTTCTACCGTCAGATCATCCGCCTAATGAACGTCCCAGATTCACTAGAAATTACTATACTTTTACAAGGCAATTTTACATCCATTTTTAGCTTCGGGGGAGCTGCCCCCGAACCCCCGCTAGGTGACCGCTAGACCCTAGACCCCCTAACCGGGGGGGATTGGCCCCCTCGGACCCTCGCAGTGGGGACAAGTCTCCCCCGTACCCCCCCATGTGGAGGGGTGTACAAACTTCCTGGTGTATACATCTGGCTGAAATAGAGACCTCTAAACAATCAAGCTCCATACTCAACAAGTTCCATGAAAACCAATGGTTCATTCTCACCATTGATGGAAGTGACATTATGTTTCATGTATCTCTCAGATAACACCCAGATCTGATTGCTTTTTCCATGGTATGGAAGCCATAAGTGTGACCAATATGTGGTGAAGTATCCATTCAACTTGATGGACTAGTCTCTGCTAAGCGGTAAGCCATACACTCCCAGTCTATTCGCAATGACAATGTTGATGCACTGGTGAACTCATTCGTCATGAGATAATCAAATGATCACAACCCAAAGTTCACCAATGGCTGGTACACATCTTTTATCTAGTTGGATGATCTGCGTAGATGTCTTGCTCGATTGCACATTGATCCTCTTGGCAATGGAGAGTGGCATGATGTTAGCTGATGCGCTAGACTCAACCAAATAGTTGTGAACATTGCAATTAAAAATTTCAAAAGAGAGAAAGAATGGAGAGCAAACAAAGTTTTATTCTACCATCCAAAGTGTGTTGAACACAATTGTGAGTGAACCGGGAGATGTGCTTGCTCCCTTGCTAGTAGAGGTTGTATTGTCTGCGGAGTTTTCCCCCAATGCACGCAACAGAATATCCCGCTAACCCTTGAGCTTAGCTAACTCAAACAAAGAGATGTTTTCACGAGTTTTCTTCATATCTTCCACAATATTGTAATCAATAGCAGGTAAACTCACTGAGGGGTCTGAGGTTAGAATCGTGTTTGTACTACCCGGCGGAGTGTTCTGAATTTTACTGCTCATGGACATACTCTTGTTTGCAGCTATCTTCATGGGCTTGCTTTGTGACTTCTTCTTTGGGATAGCTGGTGGATCAACCTTTCTCAAGAGTTCAATCTTTTCTTGCATCTCTCCAATAGTAGGGGAGTCCCTTGACTTCTGATATTGTATCAACCACTTTGCTTTCGGGGTTTCTTCTCGGTGCTCATTTTTTGTGTTACGTGCAAGCATTGATACATGTTGATCACCTACACAGTACCTGGTGCCTCATTAGATTCAACATCTTCTTCATCATCTTCGTCTTCGAGTTGACACCGCGCATTATTTACCAAGTTTATCAAACTATTTCACACTGGGTCCCCAACTTGTTTCCATTCCAGACAAGTCCCTTCGAGGTGATGATGTTCATGGAATGAGAAAAACTTTGAGTTCATGCACATTTTCATATGGAACACTGAGCAGGAGCTCAATGTAGTTTTGGTCAGGAAGTTGTTGCTACCTGATGACATGTTCCTTGTTGGTGCACTAAGATGTCTTTTTACAAACAATCTTAATTCCTACATTAATTGTTAACCCAAGGCAAGTCTTTTTATTTCAATAGTGTCAGCACTATATATGCAGTGAATTAAAAGGTTAGATAATAACAAATCATTGCAACTGCTAATGAGTATCTTCTTCAAACTCAATCCAATCAATTCTGAAATAAATTCATAATGCACTCTGCAATTCTACTTAACCTATCATGGAAGCAAATATCTCTGAATACAACTTGTAAAGAATCACACTTGGCAGTTTTAACTAAAATTGAAGCTAACTTGCTCACTCATGAAAGAGAACTGTAATAATTAACAACAATGGTAATTGAACAACAAATCCTAAATAAGCAAAACAAATCCTAATTAAGCAGCAAATCCGAATTAAGAAGAAAATCCTAATTAAGCAGCAATTCTGAATTGAACAACAATTCTGAATTGAACAACAATTTTGAATTGAACAATAATTCTAGATTGAACAACAATTCTGAATTGAACAACAATTCTAGATCGAACAACAAATCTGAATTAAACAACAATTCTAAATTGAGCAACAAACGATATAAGAATATCAAACGTTATCTAAATAGCAAATGACTGTAGAAGCATAAAGCGATTAATTCTATCTCTAAAATCTATGATAACATTACTTGAAAGGAACAGTGATTTGAGCTAGAGCTATCATAACCAATTCAATCTAAAGTATTACTCGCATATAACGCATTGATCAATCTAAATCTCAAATGAATAACAAACGCAAAATGAATCGTCAATCCTTACAATAATCAAAAGTAATATTAACTTAACATTAACAAGCAACCAAGAGTGAAATAGAAAATATTATGACACGGGTGAAGTAGTAGATCTTTTCTTGATTAGGCCCAAAGTCGCCAGAAGTCTTCGCTAATAGATACTCAGAATATAAAGACAAAGTAAACGCAGCCTTTCTTCATTAATGTAAGTAACCAAGTTACAACATCCAAAATAACAGTATTATATGTCAAAATGAATAGTTACAAACTGTGTAATTCTGACCTTTGTGCAATTTTTCCTTTCGACCTTATATATTACATTTAGAAAGTAAATATATAAAAGTGAATCCTCGGGATCAGGGGATCCCGAGGATATCTCTATACTTGATCTGATTTTGTCATAAAATAACCATTGGTTTGCCTGGTCTTCTGTTGTCCTGCCTTGCCTCTGATGTTGTCACTTTCCATTGTGAGATGTTGTCATTTTGTCGATTGGGCAGCCATCGCTCAATTCGTGACTTCTACACATAAATATAGTAAAAATCAGTTTTTCCTGCTTAGTTTTGTCTAATTTGTTACTGATTACTTTGACTTGACTTTAGCTATTATTTCCTCTACTTTTATTCATAAACAGAGATAATAATGTAAGGATGAGTGCTAAATAAAGAGATTACCAAGGAGAAAACATACCTTTTCTCGACCCAACACTTCTCTTCTATTGTCTGAGAGGTCAGCTGCTAGCAGATGTCTCGCCTGTTTGTTGCTTTAGCTCAGACACCTCTGTTGTCAAGTTCTTGACAAGACAAGTAAGGGTTTCAATGTCACTTGCTTCCTTGTTATTCCCCTTACTCATAATACCCCGGGGCTTCTTGATCGCATATTTGGAGTCTTTTTTTGGTTCATCATCCTTGATGACTCCAATCACGTGTAGGTCCTTTTCCACAACGATCACCTCTTCACAATTTTCAAGTAATGTTGGTTTTGCAGGCCCACTTGATGATTTGTGCAATAATGGTTGACAGTGCAGATGTGTAATAGTCAACAGTTTTGGATTCATGAGGTTTTGTGTCTGCTGGAAACTTGTTCAAGATGTGTAAAAACCTCTGATTAAAGTATTTTACATTCTCTTTCGACACCATATTGAGACTACCCAACTCTTTGAGTAACATGGCAATGGTCTTGTTATTAGTGAATTTTTCCAAAACCATTCTCTTGAACATACACCAGTTCTGGATGGAGTTGATAGGAAGGTTATACTACTACTCGGCCATCCAAGGTACACATAAAAAATCAACATGCAACATCTTCATACCGTACCTTGAGTGTCTGCAGTTGCAGGCAGAAGTTGTCCAAATGGTATTCTTCCTTCACTATTCTGCGAGGGTCATAATTTCTCAACATCCCCTCTGAATGCTTTAGAATCCTCTGCAAAGCACCTGGGAGAGCCAATGGTCCCTCAGTCATCCATTCCAAGTTTCAGTCCGCCATGTCTTCTTCTTCGTCATCCTCCTCTTCTTCTTCAGAATCTTATGGTTCCATCTCTGAGTCGGTTGGTTCGTCTCCACCTCCACCCCCTCCGATGCCTTCCCTTCTACCTCCTATACTAGATTCTGAGGCCAAGATCACGAGGGTGTCATGTTCTCCTTATCGGAAGACTGAAGTTTCCTCTCCATTATCAACAGCTTCTACCAGACCTTCAAGAATGGCAAGAATTGCTTCTTTCACTGATGAGACAACAACTTTGGTGGGAGTGATCTTTGGATTTTTTGATGTGTATGGAAGATCTTGTATTCCTGGGATTAGTCTGACTTCTTTGGCAAACTGATGGGTGATGTGACAGATAGAGTAGAGGTGCTGATATGAAATTTCATGTTCACGTCTGGGAGGTGTGGAGTAAACAATTGCAGAGTTGTGCATAGGTGAGAGGGAGTGTGAGTTACTACCTTGACCAGATGATTGATGGGTGGGAGTGAGAGGACATTTAGGCATAAAAAATTTGAGGGCCTCCTTCGAGTGCCAGAAATGTTGATAGTGTTGAACCCACCAACATTTAGGGGATATGCTCGGTATGAAGTCCCAAGTAGACCTCACACCATTTGGTGTAGAAGTCCCATCCGGTATGATGATCTAGTTTCCATTATCTTAAAGATATGCATTACCTCTTGCTTGTCAACACATGAGAGTGGTATACTTAGTTTTCAAATAGCAAGGTTCATGTGCCTGGTGAGTGCCTAGTGTAACTTATGTCTAAGTTCTTTCACTATAGAGGGAGAGGGTGAGAGTGAATCTCAAGTCAAAAGGGAATATGCCCAACTGAGTTAGAGACACACAACACAACAAAACATGCGCAGCTTCCAGCGGAGTAGACCACATGGTTGCGACAGTCACAAACAAAAATTGAATAGATAGCATGTACAACACCCATCAGAATAGTCCACACAAGTGCGATGATCGTTATAACAAGTTTAAAAGGATGAGTCTATTGAGTGTCAGGCGAGGTAGTACACACAGGTGAGACAATGTTAACAACTGATAAAACATATTTCCAACAACATATGCATTAAAACAACCGAAATAGTTCAACTATCTTAGTACAGGTTAAAGCAACATGCATTACAAGCATCCAAAGAATAGTTGTACAAATGAATACAATACATATGTGAAAATGTGCTAGCTTGCTAACAGGCTTCTGAATTAAAAGGTTCCAAGACACATCTGTACACCATACATCAGTAACCATGATACCGTGGTGTTGGAACCACTGCTCGTTCCTTAAAGAAAAGACTACAAACTCTCAAGACTATGTGGGAGGAGCCAAGGTGAAAAGTATTTTGCATGTACAAATGAGGGGTGTATATAGCCAAGGGTAAAATTGACCCTTGTGACTCTTTGAATTCCCTCATGATTGTTTGACTTACATGACTCTTCAACTTTGTATGTGGGTCTCTTGGACTTCCATGTTACATTACATTGATTACAACAATATGGCCCACAATAGTGATGTGGCTGAGACGATTCATGAAATTGATGGTATGTTGATGCTAATGCTGGTGTCCATGTTGACTTGTTGTGCTATTGAGTGTGAGTGTGCTCTTGGTGTACCATAGCTTTAACTCCGCATGGCAAGATGTGCAGAGTCTTCAATGGTCTTGGTGTTCGCTTGATGTTGCATGTGCATGTATCCCCTTCGCTGGTACTTGACATGATTCATGTGTTCATCCATTCACAAACAAGTCTCCTAGCATGCATTCCTTTTTAATCTCATTCATTGTCGCATCATGTCTCATTCATGTACTCGTATCTACAATCACTCATGATGAGATGACATCAAATCCATAAATCCCCTAGTATACCATGATGCATCATCTTTCGCTTTCAGGTGCAGATTATTGCGAGAGAGGACAAGGTTTTGAAACTACGCAAAGCACATTTCAGGCTGGGTTGTGAGGCTTTAGGGCATTGTCAAGAAAGCCTGTGCAGAGGTCACTGAGAGGCAATGTTGAGCAGTCTGAGACAACAATGACATTCTCTGGGATCTGGCTCAACGATGACGCAGAAATGTGCAATTTTCTGGGGAAGGTAGTGCAGGTAGCAGGGGGCACTGGTAGTGAAAACTGTGCAGATTTTCAGAGGAGGCTAGGAGTGGGGTACGAGAGCTTGATGGCCAAAACTGCATATGGGAGGCAGTCATGTAGGATATTTCTTCACAATTTTCGAGCTGAGCGAGATGTCAGGTAGCAAATTGACAGTCCAAGAAAACTACCCAATTTTCAGGAGGAGAAGCAGGCCAGTGGGCATGGGGACAAACTGAATAAACTGTGCAATTTTCAGAGACAGTGAAGTGATAGGTAGTGGGAGCATGTCCCTCATGTCTGCACAATTTCTTTAGTAAGTGGAGGTAAGCATGTTGACAGGTTCTACACAATTTTTGGGAGGAGTGAAAACAAAGCGATTACCAAGGAAGAAACATACCTTTTTCTTGACCCATCATACTCCTCAACATACCTTGTTGCATGACCTCATGCAATTAAATAGTTGAGGTGTAGATGAGTTAGGGAATCTACAGCATATACCTCCTCCTTATAATTTTTGAAGCCATTTCTCTTATTTAATATAGAAAAAGTTTGGTTAATGTATTGATCCTTCAAGGTGTACTCACAATGATACTTCTCTAGAGGATACCATATGATTGGAGTTCTATACTGACATCCTATCCATTCATGCCCCATGGTTAAGACCATGTTACTGTACTTATGAAAACAAGAGGAGGCAACTTTAAAGTTCCAGTATCCAAATGTTTCTTAGTTTCTAACAGTAATGTTGGAGACAAGGCTTCCTCCTTAATCTCTTGGAAGTACTCCATTCTAGCTTGTATAATATCCATGTGAAATGGCCCCAATTTTCCCACAACACCATCTTGCTTCATGAATTGCTTGTGTCTGACCAAGAGATGCAGGGGTTTGGTAGGTTCCCCTGTCACCCATAGGTCGATTCCTTCTTCACACTTTCTAAAAGTATTGTGAGCCTTGGCCCACTTGAGTTGATTAGTAGCAAAAGAGAGAAATGCTTGGAGTTGTAAATCCCCTATAAAGGGGCCAGGGTTCTTGTTTCTGTCATCTTCCACAAAGAAATTGTGCATATAAAGTTCACAGAGGAGGCGTTGTACCTGATCATCCTATTCTTTGAAGCACTTGACAATGTCCGGGGTAGTTTTGATTTCCATAGACTTCCCAACCTTAAAAACTTTGACTTTCAGCAGGAGGTATCTCTCTAGGAAGAGTAGGGCATAATTTGTAGCAGGGGCTCTACATGATACGGTGTCTGAATAAAGAGAGTAGACAATTTCCAATTTCTCTTTAGCCTTCTGTAATTTGTGTCGTGGTTTCTTAACCTTTTTCTGTTCAGCCTTGTACTGAGCAAAGGTCTCATCCTCAGTCACTATGAGTGCCTCAAAATGTTTCTTCAACTCTTGATGTATCTATAGGGGCACTACCTCCTCCTTGTGCTGGGTTAATTCCTGCTAAACCTTCAATAGTTCATTCTGCATTCTACTAATAAATTCCTGTCTTACTAAGGGAATATAAGTAGGTGTCTCCTATGTTTGGGCATCATTATCTTGTGTCTCTATAGGCTCAGTCTGGACAACAACCTCAGTTGCTTCATGAGTTATGCAACAATCAATTGGGATGCTTCCTTTAGCATCAGTCTAAACAACAATTCTCGCAGTAAGGTAGTCCGTTTGGGTCTCCTACGTACAAACACAAGCTTCTTTAGTCCGCATTTCACCGTCCTCTACAAGATATGGCTCTGTTTGAGTTTTCTTTGGACAGAGCAAAAGAACCTCAGTTTGGGTTTTAGCATCCTTTCTAGAACAAAATTTTGTCTATGTTCCTATGGTCTCTTTTTCTACTTTCAAATTCTTGGCTCTAATGGCTTATTTTAACCACTGTCTTAGCTGCCCAATTATTCGCTTCTATTTTCTATATTTTTTTAACATTTTTCTGAGCCTGTCCTTGTAGGACTTCTTTATTACAAGACTTCCAACCAGCCGTGGTGCAGCTACATTTTCCTTAGGTTCCTTCTCAGGTGGCATTGTGTTAGCATCAGGGAGGGTTTCAACTGGAACTGTATCTCTTAATGGAGCTTCACCTTCTAATTATTTTTCATCATGAATTTTTCTCTCAGGAGACTCCAATACAATGGTGTCTCCTAAGCAATTATCATTCTTTGGGTTTTCTTCTAGGTAGGCCTCATCCTTAGGGGACTCAGAAAAAATATTATTTCCTGGTTGATTTTCATCTCCCAGGTTCTCATCTGCAGGATTTTCATCAGCTGGGGGGTCCACTGGACCGATGTTTGTTGTCTGGTTTTCTTCTCTAATAGCTTTCTCTTCATGTATCTCGGCTTCAAGGGGTTTTTACATAGAAGGGATTGGTTCCCTTTGTCCTTCCAAGAAATCGGTAAATGGCAGGGTTTGATCACAACTAGGGCTATTAGTAGAGGTAGACTGGTTTGGGGTACAATTCTATCCTTCAACATTCTCAGATTGTTCTCTTCCCTTACCAAACATTCCCATGTTTTCTAATACCCTAGCCACCTCTTCTTCATTCTTGCAAAGGGGTATTATGCAAACTTGGAGGTGGTGTGAGTGATGGAACGGCCTCATTTGCCTGAATTGGGGTATGCCATTGGGACTTCACCCATGTAGAGTGTTTGAGTTTTGATGGGTTCAAAGGCACAAAGGAATTTTTCCTCCTTTGTGTCCTTCTCAGACCTGGGGTTCTATGGCCTTGCTGTTCTGGTACTGGGTTTTCTGGAGGCAGGGCCGGAGTAGGATTTACAATATTGTCCTAGGTTAACAGTTTTTGGGCCAATCCATGTATAATAAGAAATTTAATCAGTCCATGATGACTGATGATAGTGTGTGGGTCCTTAGCTTTCCTGACTCGTTGATACAATAGAGAATTCGAATAAAACGAGAAATTAACTGAAATTTTCTATTTTAGGATGGCTAATTATTTGAGTTGACGGGGATTTACCATTGCATGTGATGTACCATTGCACAATGTCTGCCAACTCTTAACAAGGCTGTCTTAACGCTGAAGGGTTAATCCCTTACCATGTTCATTCTAATTTCTCATCCGGGTCCTCGAACACTACAACCACATTGTGCAGAAGGACGTGCATTTATGTCCATTTGGTTCCCTTAGCCGGAAGTCCAGTGACTTCGGCTATAATTGCTTCGGAAAGTGTTATATCCCTGCGTCTTACTATGGTGCTACCATTCTGCAAATTCTGCAAGAATTCAAGTGTCATTTCTTCATGAAATCCTTGCAATTTATTTAGATATTGTAGCCATCCTGTGCGCTTGAGAATTGCAGGAGCCTGATCCAATACCTTGAGTACTGAGGGCTCATTTTGGATAGCTCTACCTCCAATGGCTCCTATTTTCCTATGACTGGTTCTCTTACATGGACTTCTCCTGCTCTTTCGCAAATTAGAATAACAACAAAGATCATTAAAGCAATTAATAGGAAAATTGACATTGATTTGCGAATTAACATCATATACAATCAAGTCATTTGGCTCATCAACCATTTTTTATGCAGGCCCATAATTAATTTGCATGCCATCCATAATGGTCACTGTCGTTTCTCCAATTGGAAATACCTTGCTAATTATTACGCATATCCAATTGTCATGCAGCCTCTGCTTGAAAATAAATTTAATAATTAGCATTCAATTATCCATAACTATTTCACACGCTATTCACACGCAGACCATCCCCGCTCCAATGGGAAAAAGGACATCCACATCTGCCAAGCATGTGAAAAGAAAGCGCATGAATTGAGGACTCATAAATGTAGACAACCAATCCAGAAAAGTGACGCAATTTATGACAAAGAAATTAAAACAAGACATGTATCAAAGGTAAAAATGGATGAAAAAGATAAAAACAGATATCTACATTATTATGTGAAAATATGTTCACCGCAAGTGGTATTAGTAATGGACGCATAATTAGCAGTGAGCAGTAATGACTGTCATGAATTAATTGGAAAAATATATAATATAATGAATAGTGACATAAGTTACCATGCATATTGGCTTGTAAGAGTCTTGTTCAAATGGGAAACCATCTTAGAAATGAATCCATAGGTGGCAATCAAATAGAGAGCATTTGGCAGTGTAAGATAATACTCCAATACCATAAGCAGAGCCACTACTGGCAGCAAGCGTTCATAGCCTCGACAGGGTTGCTTTTTAACCCCACAAATGAGCCAGAGTACTCCTTTTAATATGTAGCTGATTCTTATTTTTTTGACATAAAGAGACCACTATGCTAGCATGGTGACTAGATGATCATAGTGCCATTCACCAAAATATAACAAAATGATAAGGCTGGCTCGTAATGAGACACCCAGTACTTCTGACAGTTTGTAATCATCAAGAAGGTCATTACCTTGCTTTGGTAGCCAAAAATAGAATGTCACTTGTTACACCTTTATGATCATGGTAGGCTGGCTCATGATGAGACCCCCTATCCTCTTTAAGACAATATTCATTGCTTTTGCATATTTCTCTAGTTTTATTTTTCTCATCTTTTGATGTTTTTATGAAAAGAGGGAGGCTCATTTACTCCTTAAGAGTCAGGGATGGTGTAATAAGTAAAAATATGCTAAATAAAGGTTATACTCTTACCCCCATCTCATCATTTTGAAGGGATTTGTCCATTTCAATGTGTTGTAAATAAGTCAGCATGGTTTGAAATAATGAATCATTTTATGATGTGTCTAAAAAAAGATATGTCTAGCCAATCATATTATAGATGCACCATATCAGCTTTTGGATAAAGATAAGGCTTCATAAATCATAATAGCATTGATATTATTGTTTTTATTTATGTTAGGAACAAATCCACTCAAATAGTGTTTATTCAAAACATAAAAGAAAAAGAAGATGGCATAATGATTGACAATGAATGAAATAAAAGAAATCACAATTTGTCCTAAAATAAACATAAAAGTTTTGTTCAATTGTTTGAATGGAAGTCGTTCAATCATTTGGTCAGCAAAATCGAAAAGAAAGCAAAACTATTGTTCAATTGATTGAACAGCAATCGTTCAATCGATTGAACAACAAAATTGAAAATAAAACATGCAATATTGGTGTTCAAAATGATTGAATAACAATCGTTCAATCGTTTGAACGATAGATATCAATAAGAAAAAAAAAAAGCAAAAGTGTTGTTCAATCGATTGAAAGATAATCCTTCAGTCATATGAACAACAAAAAAGGAAAAAAAATGAAAATAAAACGCAAAAGTGTTGTTCAATCGATTGAAGAACAATCTTTCAATCGTTTGAACAACAAACATTGAAAAATAACAAGTGCAAAAGTGTTGTTCAATCAATTGAATGTCAAACGTTCCATCGTTTGAAAAAAAAATATTAGTAAATAAAAACGCAAAAGTGTTGTTCAATCGATTCAACAACAATCGTTCAATCGTTTGAACAATAAAAAATAAAAAATACACCAAAAAGTGTTGTTCAATCGATTGAACAACAATCATTCAATTGATTGAACAACGAAAATGTAAAAATAAAAATGGAAAAAGTGTTGTTCAATAGATTGAAAAACAATCGTTCAATCATTTGAACAATGAAAATTCAAAGACGCAAACAAGTTTGTTCAATTGATTGAACAACAATTGTTCAATCGTTTGAACAGTGAAAATATGAAAAAGCAAAAGTTGTTGTTCAATCCATTGAACAACAATCATTGAATAGTTTGAACAAAAAAAATATAAAAACACAAAAAGTGTTATTCAATCGATTGAACAGTAATCATTCAATCATTTGAATAGTGAAAATATAACAACGCAAAAAGTGTTGTTCAATCATTTGAGCAGCGAAAATATAAAAATGTAAAAAGTGTTGTTCAATCATTTGAACAACAAATCAAAACGCAAAAATGTTGTTCAATCATTTGAACAACAAAATCAAAACGAAAAAATGCTATTCAATTGTTTGAACAGCAAAATAAAAATGCAAAACTTTTGTTCAATCGATTGAACAACAATTTCCACACATAAAAATAAGTGTTGTTCAATAGACTGAACAACAATTTTTCAATCAACTAAACAATGACACACACATAAACATAAGTTATGTTCAATTGATTAAACGGAAATCATTCAATCGATTGAATAACACCGACCAAGCACTAAAAACAAGAAAAATTCTCATATTTATGTGGTGGTACCTAAATGAATTACAATTAATCAAAAAGAATATATAGATTATTTACAATTTTTAAAAGATCTCAATTTTTTGAAAGAAAAGTGCACGGTCATCACTCTCTGTAGCTAAGATCTACACCGATGGGTCCTTGCATACCTGCTGGCAGAAAGACTCCTTGGTGAGTGGTTTGTGGTAGAGATGCACTCGATGCCCATTCACCTTAAAAGAATGGCCAGACCCGTCAATGGTAGTCAAAGTAAGAGTGCCATTGTTATGTACTTCTTGAATCTCATAAGGGCCAAGCCATCTTGTTTGCAAATTGCTCGGGAAGTCCTAGAATCTGGAGTCATAAAGGAGTGCACAATCCCCTTTTTGAAATTTCTTCTTTTTGATGAGGTTGTCATGACACTTTCTCTATGTTGTTGAGTAATTGGAATCTGTTGCAAAGCTAGCAATCGAGCTTCATCTAGTTCGTTGATTTGTTACAGTCACTTGCTTTGGGCTTCTGTTAAATCCAACCCCATTTCCTGAGCCATTCTTAGAGTCTTTATTTTGAATTTGATAAAAAAAATAGGTTCTTTACTGAACACGAGCTGGTACGGAGAGTATCTAGTAGTATTACTCCAAGTTGTGCGATAGGCCCACAAGGCTTCTAGCAGTCTAGCAGCCCAGTCTTGTCGATGTGTTGAGACTATTTTGGTCAAAATAGCTTCAATGACCTTATTGGTTCTTTCGACCTGTCCATTTGCCTGCGGGTGATACGGGGAAGTGATCCTATGTGTAATGTGATTGTTTCTGGGAGTGGCAATAATCTTGTGTCCTACGAGTTGCCCTACCCCTTCTGTTATCACTTCCTGTGGTAAACCGTACCGCATGAATAGCCCAAAGAGGAAGTTAATCATGGCTTCCTCTGTGGCTCTTGTTAAATCTAATATTTCCACCCATTTCGTCACATAATCTATGGTAACCAATATGTAGGCTTTCTAATTCAATGGCGGATGGAATGGGCCAACAAATTCCAACACCCATTGTTTGAAGGGCTCTATGACTAGTTGGGGTTGCAGTGACATTTCATCAAATTGGCGAGGTCGGCCCATCCTTTTGCAGCGATCACAAGCCTGGGCATATTTCTTAGCATCTTTAAAAATAGTGGGCCAATAATAACCCATCTATAGTAATTTATGCCCTGTCCTTCGAGATGCCAAGTGACCTCTGCAGGGCTCATCATTGCAAGCATTCAGGATGTCATAAATATTATCCTCGTGAATGCATCTGCATATACACATGTCGGACCCTGTGTGAAAAATATATCGCCAATCCAAGAGAATCAGGTGTTGTGTTGAATGATCTGTTTCCTCTCCCTCACTATCAAATGCTTGGGAAACTTCCCTACTGCCAGATAATTTTCTACATCTGCGTATCATGGCATCTTGACTATCATGACAAACAAATTTTCATCTTGGAATTAGTTGGCCATTGGCAATGGATCATTTACCTTTGGGATTTGAGACAGAGAATCAGAAACTGGGTTTTCCCTCCCTAGACGATCCTTAATAGTAATGCCAAATTCCTACAAAAGCAATAGCCAACCAGTCACTCGACCATTTGTGATAAGTTAGCTAAATAACGAATGGTAGAGTGATCAGTATACAAAAAAACTTGGTAGCCAGTTATGTAATGTCTAAATTTGTTTATTGCATAAATAACAGCTAAGAATTATTTTTTTGTTATTGTATAATTAAGTTCTGCAGTAATGAGATTTTTTCTAATATAATATATAGCATAAGGCTTCCTATCCTCTTCCTGACTGAGGACAGTGCCTATAGTTGCATTTGATGCGTCCGTGGATATGTGAAAAGGCAACTCCTAGTTTGGTCCATGTAATACTGGTGTCGTCGAGACTAGCATCTTTAAACCTGTAAAAGTTGTGTCACATCTGTCAGACCAATTGAAATAAATATTTCTAGTTAAGCATATAAAGGTGCAACAATTTGTGAATTTTTTTTAATAAACCTACGATAATAGCCTCCGTAGCCAAGGAAACTACGTACCTCTGTTTGAGTACAGGGAGTAGGCAGTAAAATAATTACCTGAATTTTTTCTGGGTCTACTTGTATCCCTACTGCAAAAATATAATGTCCCAAGATTACACCTTCGGTCATCATCATGTGACACTTGACATTGCTTAAACATAACCTAGTAGCAATGTATCATTATAAAACCTTTTCTAGTGTTTGCAGTGCTTCATCAAAGTTATCCCCATATCGAGTAAAGTCATCCATATATACCTCAAGTCCTTCGTTTCTCAAGTCAGAAAAAATGTTAAGTATAGCTCTCTGAAAAATGGTTGGGGAATTATGGTGAGCACCAGTATTGCAGCAAGAATGTTGCAACTCCTAGGCTACCAACTTTATTTTTATCAACCTGGTAGTTCGTAACAAACTTGGAAGCGTCGGTGCTATATGCACAAGTACTAGTTCTCACGGCAGGTTGTCACTTGGTCAACTGATGCAAAATCACTAGGAGCTCAAGCCAACTTCTATAGATTTCAGAAGAAGCTCTATGTGTGATGAAAGGAAAGAAAGATTACTCTACAAATGCTATGCTAACTGCAGAAAGGAGAAAGACTGGAATGTAAAGCAAAACCTAGTAAACCCTAATTAACAAGCTAATTCTACTTCTACCAAAAACACTATGAAAACCATGAAAGAAATGCCATTACCTACTCAAGGAAGTAAACAACATCTAACCATGCTATTTCTAGAAGTAAATAAGCAAAAACATATTTTTGGATTTTTATGTGTTTTTATGTGAATTTCAGATGCATCTAATTTATTGTGTGTGAGTGTGGCAGCGAACAGGTGGTGTTAGAGGGCAGTTTTGGAGCTTGGGAGTATGTAGGATGGTGTGGATGGGTCCTAGGAGGTCTTAGGTGGCCTTCTAGAGGATTTTCCCACACTCAACCTTCAAAAGAAAGCCTATAGGAAAAACTACAAGAGGACACATGAAAACTACAGGAGGAAAATAGGGAAACTATACGAGGCCTACAGGAGGAGGCTGAGAGAAATTTTTGTTGTTTTGAGGGTGCGAGAGTGGGTGGAAAAGGTGGATGAAGGTTGGAATGAGGTGTTAGGGTGCCTAATGTCTAGCCTGAATCACTAGGAGAGAGAAAGATGATTGGGTTTGCTCAAGGAGAGAGGAAGAAGTTCTGTGAAAAATGAAGGAAACTAGGGTAGAATTAAGGTGAGGTTTGGGAGACCTATAGGGCATGGATCAGATGGAGGGTGTGATTTCTAGTAAGCTGGCCTACTGCTGGAAGAGATATACTGCATAGAAACTGACAGTCAACCAAGTAATCAAGCAACCAATGAAATGAGTGCATCTTAGGAAAAACAAAGTTTTGCATTAAAATGGCCTAAACTATGATGTATAGAAGGAAATGTTGTAAGAAAGGAAAGCATGCAAAAGGAATATTGCAAATCAGGAAAAGAACATGATAAAGAAGATCTAAAGCAAAGCAAGATTGGATTATCAACCTACTAGAGAGCTGCAAACACTAGAAGTCCTAGGAATGAGGAAAATATGTGTTTTTGGGGCAGCAAGAGAATATTTTTGTCAAATCATGGTCCCAAAGCGAGGAAGAGAGGCCAAGGTACTATTTCTAGCCTTTTGAATCTTCTATAATCATTTCTTAACCTGCTACAGAAAGCACAAATGGAAGCAAGCTACTAAATCATCAAAAGCAACCTATTCTTAACCATAAGAGAAATACATCTAACGGCAAACTAATCTACAAACTGAAGTAAAGCATACAAATAAAAGTAAAGAGAACCTTGGCTACTTGGATTGGGCCCTAACCCAATAGCTTCAACCCTCTAAGGTAACTCAGTGCTAGCTCAAAAAGTATTCCATCTTCATTATAAAAAAATAGCAGGATTACATAAAACTGTCATAAAATAGTAAGCTCGAAATTTGAGCAGAGTTTACAGAAGCAAAAAGTCGACCCTAGTGAGGCCCTAGGCCTTTCTACTTATACATCTGAAGCTACCAACAACTTCCTTAAAATCAGGGAGGCTTGACTCCCAAAACTCGAGATAAATATCAATCATCTTCCACTTGCTCAGCTGCCTTCTAGTGCTTGATTCGGCTGCTTGTACTCCGAGCTGAATGAAGGGGAATTTGAAGTGAGGAGCAATCAATGAGGGGGATTCCCTCCTCTAATTCCTCTCCTCTATATACTTTGAGTTATTGCTATAGTTTTACCACTAGATCCTTGATATTGACCTTGAAATCCATCAATAATCTGCATTAAATACATGTTAGACCACATGGCATAATAACTAACTCAACTCACCCTATAAGCATAAATATAATCAGAAAATCATACAATAAGCTAAGAGAATGGTTGATTTGAATAGGTTAGGAGGTAAAATGAGTCCATATAATTACCCATTTATGAGGCTCATCACATTGCATAAGTCAAATGGTAATACTCTGTAAGCAAACATACCCTAAGGAGAGGTGAAGGTTGTTTTATCTTGGTCTTCACGGGAGATCTGAATCTGATTGTAGCAAATAAAGTCATCTAGGAAGGAAAATAATTTCTTCCCTGCCAAAGTATCTAGGACTTGATCGATATATGGGAGAGGGAAATGATCTTTTTTTGTTGCCTTGTTCAGTTCCCGGTAATCTATACAGATACGCCATTTCCCATTTTTCTTGGGGATGACCACCAATGGAGAGACCCATTTGCTATTTGAAATAGGATAAATGAAATTCACATCCAATAGTGTCTGTAATTATTCTTTCACAATATCCTTAAGTTGTGGATTCAATCTCCGTTGAGGCTGTTAGATAGGTCGAGCATCCTTCTCGGTATAGATGTGATGAGTACATAGCTGTGGGTCTATACCCTTCATATCGGGATAATCCTAGGCAAAGACCCTTTATATTTTTGTAGGATCTGAATGAGCTTTTTCTACTGATCACTATCCAAGCTATCATTAATGTTTAAAAACTTGCCTGGTTCAATTTACATTGGCTTGCTGTTATGAACAAAAGTCGTCTGGATGTGTTGATCATCAGTGTCATCCAAGGGATCTTCCGATGCTTTATTATCAAGGATTTCTTTCAGAATTTGATAGTTTACATTGCTTACATCAGCTCACTGATTAATGAAATTGTTGATAACATCATCTTCAGTCTGATCTTTGAATTCTAGTGCCTCTGCTACTATGAGTGGTGAATGGATGCTTTCTTCCAGGTATGCTAATGGTTATTTACATATTTTTACAATGGGAGGATTTGGTCTGGCAGGGGGATATAAAATAATATTGCCCCTCCGGAAGCCTATATATGCATCAACTGTCGCCACCGAAGGCCGACCCAATATCCAACGGTGCCCATCTAATCGACTCTTCAAGTTTATAACAAGAAAATCTACTAGATATTCCCATGAATCAATAGAGACCATGTCTTGGAGAGTTCCTTCTAGCCTTACCATCGAATGATCAACAAGTTCTATTAAAGTGGTGGTTGGTTCCAACGCTGTAATCCCAAGTGCTTGATATGTTTCTCCTGTTAAAATATTAATGGCTCCACCCAGATCAACTAGCATATTGGGAATAGAGTGACCATATATATGAACTATCACTATGGGATTTCTAAGATCTTCATAATTTACCAGAGTTTCCTCTCCCAAGAGTAAATCAGATAAGGTTCCTACAACATGAATGGTGGGTGAAGTTTTTGCTTTCCTCACAAGCTTCTTTACATATAACTCTTTAATTGTTTTAGCATAGATGGGACTGTCCTGAATGGCCTGGAGGAGCATAATTTGTATAAAAAGATTTTTTAGTTCCCCTACAAGATCAAAATTTGGGTACACAATTGGCCTAGGTATCATTAACCTTTTGGGGAATGGGGTAGAAGTGACTATAAGTTCCTCTAGATATTTCTGTTGATCTCTCTCTTCTCCTCGTTTCATTTCAGTATCAATTATAGGTGTTGGTATATGTACAGGTGGTGGTATATGTACAGGTGGTGTTTCAATCTCAATTGATGGTTGATCCCTATGTTCCTCAGGGGTGATGATACGTCCCAACCTCAATATAAGCTCATTATATTCTTTTTCCTCAATCTCATAGTCTGAGCTTTCTACAATTTGCACTAGCTGGACCTATTTGTTATTGGGATTTGGATTCAACTGGGCTGGTAATTGAGGGCGCAGAAGAGGATGAGGGTTTTTTTGTAATGGATAAGGAGCTGACAATGCGGGTTGAGGCTGAGGACCTATCCCCATAGGAGTGTTGGATATTCCCAAATGTCGCTACCAATTTCTAGACCAATTTGGGTTTTGAGAAGTGGAGGCAGACCACTGTGATTGATAGGGATTGCCTTGCCAAACATGAGTAAAAGGAGAATTTGGCTAGCCGTTACCCGAAAAGGATTGAGTTGGCCATGGTGTCATAGGGAATGGCTGAGGTTGCCAATTCTAGTAGGGTGATTGGCCTTGGCATGTTGCCCTTTGTTTTGCTGCTGATTAAACTGTGGAGAAGGAAAGAACTGGGATGCATCTTGTGACATACCTGGAGGTTTGGCCTACCACTGTCGACACTGGTTCATTAGATATACTGGCTCTGTCTCTTCTTCTGCTTCCTTGAACACTGCTTTCAACCTTGAGAGCGATGGACACTGTTCAGTGGTGTGATCCTTGGTATAGATAGCGCATGTTTGAACCATGTGTATTGGGCACTCCCATTGGCTGTGCTTCTTTCGACAACATGGACAAAAAATGGTCAAGTTTTGTTCTGCTAAATCTTGTTTTTGTTTAGACTGTAGGATGTCCAACTGTGTTGTGAGGGTGCCTAGGATGTCTGTTTTGAAATCTTCTAGGAGGTCATTGATTTCCACTCATGTTACTCCACTGTGTGGCTTGCTTCCCCTGCTCATGGGATCCCGACTTGCTACTCTTGTCCGTGAGATTCCTCGTGAACACTTGACACACAAGAGAATGATTTCATCATAATATTCTTGAGAAATATCTCCTTTCCCCAGTAAATTTAGAGTTTCTAACCATTCCTCTTTCACTCCTTTAATTAAGATAGCTCTTAGGACTTTTTTTGGTGCAGTGGTGTGTGGAGATTTCTACAAGTTATAATGAAACCGTTTGACATACTCTTCTAGAGTTTCATTATCTTTTGCAGCCATCTTAAAGATTTCATCCTTTAGCTCCCTAGTCTTGCAAAATTCATGGTATCTGGTGAGGAAGGTATTTTTCATATCGTCCCAAGAATTAATAGTACACCCACCCATACACATGAACCATCTTAAAGCTTCTCCTTTCAGAGTAGAAGGTAATAGTTTTAGCTTTTGGGGGTCAGTGGTGTAGTCATACCCTCTACAGAGGATGTCAAATTTGAACAGGAAGGCGTCAGGATCCTCTGTGATCATCCCATGAAAAGTTGGGATGCTTTGCAGAGGAATAGCCTTCACGGGGGCATTGTCCACTTGGTCACTATGAGGTATTCCAATGCTGAGGTTTGACCTTGATGTGGTTGGTTTTCCATTTGGTCAAAGATGTGCCAATACTCTTCAGGAATTTCAGGGAGTGTTTTTCGAGTAAGTAGGGGATTAACAACAAAGATGGCTTTGCAGCACTGCCTAGATCTAGGTTCACAAGAGACCCTTGTTTAGATAGCTAAGGTCTTGCCTTAACAGTTCCACTAGTTTCTCCTTCTCCTTCTCTTAAGTTACAGGATTTTCCCTCTTGTAGAGGATCAGAATGTAGGCTTATTGTAGCTTGAAGACTCTGTTCAGTTCCTCCAATTTGGCTTTGAATCTCAGCCTGAGCTGCAAATGGTGAGCCTACTACTTGAGGGATTATAGTAGGCCTTTTTCCAATTATAGCCCAGAATCCTATTGATGCTTGAGAGTCTGCTCTTCTCACAATTTCGTCTATAAAGGTCGTTCTCCCAAGGTTCATCTATCCCTTGGGTTTTATGGATTTTAGAGGGGGGTTCAGTTCTTTTTCTATATTTCTATTCCTAGTCATCATAAAAACTAATTCCTATTTAAACTTTAAGATTTTGCTGAAAAACGGGCTAGTAAGAAAGCACTTTACTTGCTAGGTACCAGGTTCTTACCTCCCATTTTTAAAACCCAATTCTTTTACAACAAGATAAAAAAATGAAATCACTTTGGAACACTCTCCCCAGCAACGACACCAAAATGTTGGTGCGCTAGGATGTCTTTTTACAAACAATATTAATTCTTACATTATTTTTCATCTCGAGGCAAGTCTTTTTATTTCAGGAGCGTCAGTACTATATATGCAGTGAATTTAGAGGTTAACTAATAACAAATCGTTGTAGCTACTAATGACTATCTTCTTCAAACACAATCCAATCAATTATGAAATAAGTAATTCTGAAGGAAATTCATAATGCACTCTACAGTTCTACTTAACCTATCATGGAAGCAAATAAATCTAAATAAAACTTGTAAAGAATCACACTTGGCAGTTTTAACTAAAATTGAAAATAACTTGCTCACCCATGAAAGATAACTGTAGTAGTTAACAACAATGGTAATTGAACAACAAATCCTAATTAAGAAACAAATCCTAATTAAGCAGCAGATTGTAATTAAGCAACAACTCTGAATTGAACAACAATTTTGAATTGAACAACAATTTCGAATTAAACAACAATTCCAGATTGAACATCAATTTTGGATTAAACAACAAATCCAAATTGAATAGCAATTTTGAATTGAACAACGAACGATACAGGAATATCAAACATTATCTAAATAGAAAATTACTGTAGAAGCATAAAGCGATTAATTCTATCTCTGAAATCTATGATAACATTACTTGGAAGGAATGGTGATCTAAGCTAGAAATATCATAACCAATTCAATCGAAAGTATTACTCGCATATAACACATGGATCAATCTAAATCTCAAATGAACAACAAACGAAAACCGAATCGTCAATCCTTACAATAGTCGAAAGTAATATTAACTTAACATTAACAAGCAATCAAGAATGAAATAGAAGATATTATGACATAAGTGAAGCAGTAGATCTTCTCTTGACCAGGCCCAAAGTCGCCAGAAGTATTCCCTAAGAGATACTAAGAATATAAAGACGAACTAAATGCAACCTTTCTTCGTTCATGTAAGTAACCAAGTTACAACATCCAAAATAACATTATTATATGTCAAAAGGAATTGTTACAAACTGTGTAATTATGAACTGTGTGTAGTTTTCCCTTTCAGTCTTATATATTACATTTAGAAAGTAAATAGATAAAAGTGAATCCTCAGGATCATGTGATCGTGAGGATTTCTCTATACTTGACCTGATTTTGTCATAAAATAGCCATTGGTTTTCTCAGTCTTCCACTGTCTTGCCTTGCCTTTGATGTCGTCGCTTTCCATTGTGAGATGATGTCGTTTTGTCAATTGGGCAGCCATCGCTCAATTCGTGAGTTATGCACATAAATATAGTAAAAACCAGTTTTTCCTGGTTAGATTCATCTAATTTTTTACGGATTACTTTTACTCGACTTTAGCTATGATTTCCTCTACTTTTATTCATAAATAGAGATAATCATGTGAGGATGAGTGCTAAATAAAGTGATTACCATGGAGAAAACTTATTTTTTTCTTGACCCAACACTCCTCTTCTGTTTCCTGAGAGGTTGGTTTCTAGCAGATGTCTCAACCGTTTGTTGCTTTAGCTCAGACACCTCTATTGTCAAGTTATTGACAAGACAAGTAAGGGTTTCAATGTCACTTGCTTCCTTGTCTTTCCCCTTATTCGTAATAGCCTGGGGCTTCCTGATCGCATATTTAGAGTATTTTTTGGTTCATCATCCTTGATGAATCCAATCACGTGTAGGTTCTTTTCCACAACAATAACCTCTTCGCAATATTCAAGTAACATTGGTTTTGCAACCCACTTGATGAATTGTGCAATACTAGTTGGAAGTGCAGAAGTGTAATAGTCAACAATGTTGGTGTCATGAGGTTTTGTGTCTATTGCAAATTTGTTAAAGATGCGTAAAAACCTCTGATTAAAGTCTTTACATTCTCTTTCGACACCATCTCAAGACTACCCAACTCTTTGAGTAACATGGTAGGGGTCTTGTCATTAGTGAATTTTTCAAAAACAATTCTCTTGAACATACACTAGCTTTGGATGGAGTTGACAAGAAGGCTATATTACCACACCGCTACTCGACCATCCAAGGTACACAGAAACAATCAACATGCAATGTCTTCGTACTGTACCTCGAGTGTCTACAATTGTAGGTAGAAGTTATCCAAGTGGTATTCAACCTTCACTGTTCTATGAGGGTCATACTTTCTCAACATACCCTCTAAATGCTTTGGCATCCTATGCAAAGCACCTAGGAGAGCCAATGGTCCCTTAGTCATCCATTCCAAGTTTTGTTCAGCCATGTCTTCTTCTTCGTCATCCTCCTCTTCTTCTTCATAATATGATGGTTCCATCTCTGAGTTAGTTGGTTCGTCTCCACCTCCACCTCCTTTGATGCCTTCCTCTCCGCCTCCTGTACTGGAGTATGAGCCCAAGATCATGAGGGTGTCCTATTCTCCCTATCAGAAGACTAAAGGTTCCTCACCATTCTCAAAAACTTCTACCAGACCTTCGAAAACAACAAGAACTGTTTCTTTCACTGATGAGACAACAACTCCAGTGGGAGTGGTCTTTGGATTCTTTGATGCGTATGGAAGATCTTGTATTCCTGGGATCAGTCCAACTTCTTTTGAAAACTGATGGGCGATGTGATATACATAGTAGAGGTGTGGTGGGCTCTAGTATTGCAGCAATGATGCTGCAACTCCTGGGACTCCCTTCTTTACTTTTATCAACGCAGTAGTTCGTAACAAACTTGGAAGCGACGGTGCTATATGCACAAGTACAAGCTCTTACTGCAGGCTGTCACTTGATCAGCTGGCACAAGTCTGCTAGGAGCTTAAGCCAACTTCTATGAGCTCTCAGAAGAAGCTTTTAACTATGATGGATGAAAGCTAACTCAAAGGAGGCTAGTCTACTTGCAGAAAGAAGCTGAAAGCTGAAAAGAAACGCAAACCCTAGTTTTATCGACTAGCCCTAATGGTGCAACAAAAGAGACGAAAGTGGTGGAAATGGATGCCATTGAATTGTAGAAAGGTAAAATGCATGTGACTAAGCTACTTCTACAGTAAAATCTAGAAAAAACATCGTTTTGCATTTTTGAGTAATTTTACAGAATTATTATGCATGTGATTTAACTATTTTTTACTGTGGAAAGGTTGATTGGAAAAAGGAAATGGGGTAGGTTCTTGCAGGAGGTTGGGAATGTGAGAAGAGGGCCTAAGGGGTCCCTAGCACCCTTCCAGAGAGTTTCACAGTGATCCGATCTCGAGAAACCGCTCACGTGAACTTCTACAGGAAGTCTGCAGGGGTTCTACAGGATGTTCTACAGGAAGATCCGAAAGAGGATTTTGGAGGGTTGATGGTGGAAAAACGGTGGGAAAGTGGAAATGGAGGATGGATGAGGATGAAAAGGGGTCTAGGACCTAGAAAATGAGGCTAAGGAGTGATTAAGGTGGTTGGATTTGTTCAAGGATGGAGGGAGCAACGTTGTATAAGAATGTAGAAATTAGGGCAAAGTGGGAAAGTGTGGCAAATGAAGGGAAGGAATCTTGGATTAGGGGTTGGAGTAGGTTGTATGATAGAAGAAGGATAGGTAGGGAGGTATTATAGGTGTTCTGCACACTATTTTCCAAAACTGATCAAACAAAGAGTAGAAAAACCAGAGATCTATCTATTTTGACCTAATCTGACCTAAAAACCAGAAACATGATGAACATAAGTTTATAGATAGGAAATCATGCAAGATAACTATGGAAACTAAGCAAGAATAGATCTTAAACATGCAAGTACAACTAGTATCAAATTTTCCAACTAAAAATATAACACTAGCAATTGCATGGAAAGGCAAAAACAATGTTTTTCTGGCAGCAAGTATGCCTTAGTCTCAACTCATGGTCCCAAGGAGGGAGAGATGAGATCAAGGATTGCTTGATGGAATTTTTGTAGATATTTTCTATTACCAAATTATGAAATCAACCTGAAGCATGAAAAACTATCTCAATCATCGAAACAACCTAAGTAACAAAGCAAGATTTTAACCTACATAACAGAAATTATTCTATGAATGCAACAAAGACACATAAAAGTACACAAAGGGGGTACTGGCACTTGGGTTGGGCCCAACCCCAAGAGCTATAGCCTCCTAAGAAATATCAGAGCTGGTGCAATACTGGATTCATCTTTATTGATAAAAAAATAATAGTTACATCCCAAAAACTGTCTACAAAAAAACGCTCGAAAATGTGCTAATACAGGGCTGCATTAGAGTGCGAAAATAGACTAAACAAAATGGCTAAAATCTAACTAAAATATAGCTACAATATGACTAACATCTGACAAACTAAACTGAGGCCCTAATCCTTCTTACTTATATAAATGAGGACCTCTAACAGTCCTCCTCAAATCAAGCAACTCGGTTTCGTGGAACTGAAGATAACAACAGTCCTACTTGACTTGCTTGGTTGCCCCTTGGCTTTTTGCTCCGAGTTTTGATGGAGAGTTCGAGGTAAGGGCTCATAAATGAAGGGGACACCTTCTTACAAATCCTCTCCCTTGTTTTTCCACGAATTTGGCTGCCAAGTGCTCATTAAACCTTTGATTTTTTCTCAAAATTGACCAAAACATTGCATAAAGCACACATTAGACTTTTTGGCATAATGACTAACCCAGTTCACTCTATTAGCATAAGTATAATAAAAAACATGCAATAAATTAATGAGAATGGTGGATTAAGTCGAATTAGGAGGCTGAATGAGCCCATATAATTACCCATTTCTGGTGCTCATCATCACCCCCTACTGAAAGTGTTGCTCATCCTCTGAGCAACTGATCTATCTCTTCATTGTTGATGGCTCTGGTGGCCTCCTTATCATCCCAAGCTTCTGATGTGGTCTACTCATGTGTGCCATAAAATTCTGCCTTCTTGTCCATGTCCTTCCACTGCTTCTCCTATTCTTCTTGTTTGAATTCTTTCGCTTTTCTTGGCCTTGAAATAGATGGAGGCTTTCCTTTTGCTTTTTCCTTTTGTTTTGTAGGTGTGCTTAATGCAACAAGCACAACTGCTGCTTCCCTTGCCAACATTTCAGGGGATTTCTCTTTCTGTTATTTTTTTCCTTTACTTCCTGTAGAAATTTCTATGCCCCCTGTTTCTACTTGTGTCACTGATATCTCAGGGTGTGTCAGTTATTTCTCTTGTTGGGTGCCCTTCTTGGCTGTGGCAACCTTCTTTTGGGCTTTCTTGGCCTTTTTCTTGCCAATATTTGTCCTTTTTCCCTTCTCTGCTTTTGTTGTTTTCTCCTTTTCTGTCTTCGGCTCAACAGTCTTGTCAAATTCCTCTTTTTCCTTCTGTTCTTCCTCTGTTTTTCCCTCTTCTTGATTTTCTTGTACTCCCTCATCAATGTTCTTCTCAATTTCTTCATTTTTCTCCCCGTCATCACTGCTACATGGGCTGATGTTCTCAACCAAAGTTCTGATGTTATCATCCGTGGACATATTTCTAAAGATTTTCCAAGCTATGGGGACAGTATAGGTGTGTAAAGCATCTTCCACCAACAATTTGATGAGTCCATGGTGGGCTAACTGATCTTGACTCCCTGCCTTAAACTTAATGCTGGAGTCTATGAATCCTTCTGTCATTGTGCTTATACCACTTCTGAACACCAAATGTAAGGATGGAGGCAAGAATTTTGAAGAAAACAGGAAAACAGGGGAAAACTGTGTTTTTTCTAAGAAACAGGCAGCCATTTTTTTAAACTCAATTTCTCCC
Organism: Pinus taeda; assembly: GCA_000404065.3. Classification (NCBI taxonomy): domain Eukaryota; kingdom Viridiplantae; phylum Streptophyta; class Pinopsida; order Pinales; family Pinaceae; genus Pinus; species Pinus taeda. The sequence continues at coordinate 68,056 of APFE031739890.1, read as the reverse complement.
TTATTTAGGCTTAATTCTTCCCTAAAATTGCATCATTTCTTTTGCAGAAACATGCAATAGATAAAACTGCTTGTTTTTTTCTTTTTTAAAAACGGGGAGAAATTTTGAATGCAATTACTCTTCTTTTTCAGCATTAATCCTTCCTTAAAATGATATCATTCCTTCCACATATTAATAATCAAGGTGGGCATGCATGGAACCTACCTCCTGAAGCCAGAAATTTTGTAAAAACCCATGTTTTCTTCTAAAAGAGACAGCTCGCTGCCCCTCCTGTAGAACTGGCTGTAGGTGCTCCTGTAGAACTTGTTACTGCTCCTAGAATTTTTTGTGTATTTTCACAACAGCAATTTGCAATTTTTCCTCTCTTCAAACTTTTCCAACCTGAATTTGCTTCTCAGTTTTTGAAAAGAAATCAATTTTTTTGACAGAATAGAGAACAAATAACACATTTTTTTTCTTTCAGAGAGTCGATAGTCTTGCAAATTCATTTTTTCACACAGGCTTAGTTCCTATGGTTGCATCTCTCTTTTCAAAAGAATGTGAGAAAGAAGAAGACAGACTTCGAATGCAGAGGGAAAAAAACAGAGGATTGTGTAGAACTCAGAGAAAATATGCAGGTAGACTTTTCACTTTTTTCAATGTGCACGCAGAGTTTCACTCTCTTTTTTCATTCTAATGCCGTGTTTAATTCACCACCTTACTCAAGAAAATCATGTACAGAGAAGTTTTCCCGATCCCACCTCGGTTTGACCTTGAATTTCGACGAAAATCCTGGGTTTTCTTTCTCCATAGTTGTTCTCTACCTTTCCTGTAGAAACCTTCCTGTAGACGTTGTTCCTGCTCCTTTAGAACTGGTACAGCTTCCTGTAGAATGTTGATAAGCAGGAGGGTTTTGAAATATGGCAGAGAATGACTAGTTCACTACTATGGAGGTGGTATAGAGCTTGATGCAGCTGTGGGTACAATGATAAAATGGAAACAATGGTGATGAGAGTATTTCAAAAATGAGTTCGATTGGCTGTTTATGGAGACTTCCGTTGATGGAGGGTGAATTGGCCAAGTGCATGTTGGCCCCATGCAAACCGTTGGTCCCCACTGCAGTGTTATTATGAATTGTATGTTCTCTACCTATTAATCACTTGACATCAGTTGCCCTGGAGTTCAAAATATCTGTCACTACCTGTTTTTTAAATTTCACGTGAGTTGACTATACACATATGCTGTATGATTTCTGGCTGAGCGCTGTAAAACTAGACAAGGCACTGTCTGAACTGGACGAGGGTGGCTAGTTATCTGGCCACCAATCTTGTTTAATCACAACCATCTCACTATCCAACCAGTTCTTAAATTACATTCATGCAACAGAGGAACGAGTTTAGTCACTTGCCTAGAAGCCGAATGTGTTTGCTATGAGGTGTTGTGGCATTTCCTTTTGCTGCATGCCTTTGTTTCTGTGGATGCATGCTTCTCTAGTTGCTGATATGTGGATATTTTTCTTGTGCAGGTATCCGTTGGCTGGATCTAAGCTGCAGGAGTCTGCTTCTACCTTCATATTTGCACCCTCATGGTGCTGATGCTAGATTTTTGCAGGACAACGACTTGTTTTCTTCATAGCTCCCAAATGATAGATCGGATTGACCTAAAATTTTTTGGGCATGTTTCTATCATCGTTATGCACCTCCCATAGCAAAATTGTGGTCAATCGATGAACATATTTCGAGAAAAACTAAAAATGGATGAAGGTGACCAAGGTCAGTTTCTCAGAAACCGTGCATTGGAATTGGCTGAAATTGCTTGGGCAGGTTACTATCACCCATATGCATCTCCCCATGAAACATGTTTTGAAATGGATGCACGGATATGGAGAAAGCACAAAAATGACTGAAGGTAATGGAGGTTAATTTCTTGGAAATCATGCGCTGGAATTGGCTTAAATTGCATGGGCATGTTGCCATCATCCATATACAACTCCCCATGAAACAATTTTTTAAATGGATGCACGATTTTCAAGTTAGGGAAAAAACAAATTTCTGCTCTACGTATTTTTGTATCAAAACATTCTGCAGTTTTTTGGACAGTAAGAAAAATGAGCTTGGGGTGTGATGTAGGCATGAAAATGATGGAAGAGGGGTTTGAAGACTGTAGGAGGATTTATGAACCCTTCATAAAGCTTCCCTGTTCCTCAAACTACTTTTGAAGTCCATTTCTAGCTCTCTATAATTTCTACAGGAACTTCCAATAGAAAACACAGTTTTCATAAAAGAAGCACAGTGAGGTGGAAAGAATGTCAAGAATGATGGAAAAGGGTGAGGGATGGTAGGATAGGTGTTTTTATTGGTTTCAGAACTTTCTTAGCAGCAGCTGCTGCTTCCTGAAGTTCTGGAAACCTGCAATACAACTGGAAATTCATTTTTTTTCTCTTTTTTTTTTTTGAAAACAACTAGGGGGCCTCAAGGAGGTTTTCACCCTAATTGCCTACCCTAGGCGTCTCCAAGGGAGGTTTTCACCTAGGGATCTTATTCTCTTTTTCTTTTCTCTTCTTTCCAACCCATTGACCGCCTCATGGAGGTTTTCAATCAATGAGCTAATCTGAGGCGCCTCCGAGGAGGTTTTCACCTTAGAATTTTATTTTCCTCTTATTTTTCATTTTTTTTTTTTTTTTTAACCCTAACCTACTTTGAAAAACAAAATCATTTTCAAGTATAAGAATACTTCCAATCGAGCCATGTGCACATCAAGATGATAGACGAAATGATGTAGAGGCTTGAAATGCATGTTTTGACAAGTATCTGGATTTCAGAGACCAAATGATTTGACTTTGAAGGGATCAAGTAGGGTTGAGGAAGAGAGTACTGTTGCAACTTAGTGACTGTCTGGAACCATATCTCAATATAGCTCTGATATCCTTGGTCCTTTTGTTGATCTGGATCATTCTTCATGTCACCTTCTACCATGACCTTCTCATCTTCCTCTTTTTGCTGATTTTTCTCTTGAATACATGGACGATTTGATGGTAAGCATAAGGGAGCTCTCTTGATCTCTGATTTTGATGTCTTCTCTTCATCAAGTGCAGCCCATGGTTCTTTGATCTCCTCTTTTGAATATTCTTTTGCTAGATGTGGTCCTTCAATGCTTTCGATATAATCTCTTTTTTGCAATACTCTTCTAGAGCTATGGTGAATATCATTGAGCTCAAGAGGAGTTGTTTGGAAGTGTTGTACCTCAGCTTTGCAATTGGGTTGAGCTACTCTAATGTGCGGGTTTGGAAATGGTGGTATGGGTAGTTGAGTGGGGGTGTATATTTAAGATGGATGTGGATGGGGTTGTGGTTGGGCATGTGGTTTCCCACTATATACTTGCTGAGCCTGCCTGTTATTTGGGTTCGAGTTTGGTTGAGCAGGCATTTGGGGTTGCCTTGGTGGAGCAGGAGGCGATGGTTGTGGTTGAGCAAGTGGTGGAGGAAAATAAGTGGTAGTAGTGTTGTACTGGGGCCTCCACCCCTGATGAAGTGCATTCCACTGAGGCTGTGGCATAGTGTAGGGGTGAAATGGATGAGCAGCAAGTTGGGCATAATATGGAGATGTGAAGGACCAAGGAGGAGGTGTGGAGTAGGAAGGATGAGCAGGGGAACCCCAAGAAGGCATGGAAGTGGCTTGATAGGGGTTTTAATAGGTCTGGGATGTCCCTTGCAGTCCCTGCTGGTAAGGTCTAGGTCCATGTGGCCTCCTTTGGTTCATGAAATAGAGTGGTTCAATGGCTCATTTGGCCCTCTGATATGCAGCTCTGATTCTGGGTAAGGAAGGGAACTGACTCATAAGATGGTCTTTTTCACAAACAAAACACACTTCTATCAAGTGCAATGGACATTCATTCCTAGGATTCTTTCTAGTGCACCGAAGACAAAAGATGGCCAAAGCCCTCTCGGCTTCCTCTTGCTTCCTTTGGATTCACAAGGTATCCATTTGCATGGCAAGAAACTGCCTCATCTCGCTCTTGAGATCTTCCAGCATATTTTCACATTCACCCTTTCCACCATAAAGGGATGAGTTAGAAGAAAAGGTACTGCTCCCAACATTTCTGCTTTCAGCCATTTGCTCCAGAGGAATATTTTCTTTTTCTTCTCCCCTAGAGGTTCTTCAAATATGTCTTGTTGTCCACCTAGGGGTTCTTCTTAATCACAACGATCGAAGAAGAGAGAAGGTTGGCTGTGTGAAGCAGTGGGGGTGTTGTGCAAACATTTTTCTGACTTATCTCTACTCCTACAAGGCATGAAAGGAAATCTTCTTCTTCTTCTTCTTTTTTTTTCTGCTTGTACCTACAAAACTGAAATAGATTGAACTGCAACTAACTAAAATCTATCTTGCTGAAATGAAAATCTAGAATTGAAATGAAAGTAGGAAAGGACTAATCTATTTTACTGAAATGAAATTGCAGAATTGAAATGAAAGCAAGAAATGACTAATCTATGCTACTGAAATGAAATTATAGAAATGAAATGATAAGCTACGCTTGTAGAATGGAAATTGTAGAGTTGAAATGCTAATCTACGCTTGCAGAATTGAAATTGTGGAATTGAAATGCTAATCTACGCTTGCAGAATTGAAATTGTGGAATTGAAATGCTAATCTATGGAAGCGGGAAACATATAATCTATGCTTGTTGAAATGAAATGAAAGCAGAAAATGTCTAATCTACTTTTGTGGAAATGAAATTGCAGAATGGAAATGAAACAACTACTCTACTCTTGCTGAAATAAACTAGTTAGCAGAAGGTTGTAGTAGAAAATAGAAGAAAAACAACAATCACCAATACTCTGACGCTTCCGCGGCAATGGCGCCAAAAATAAGGTGGACTCCAGTATTGCAGCAATGATGCTGCAACTCCGGGGACTCCCTTCTTTACTTTTATCAACCTGGTAGTTTGTAACAAACTTGGAAACGATGGTGCTATATGCACAAATACTAGCTTTCACTGCATGCTGTCACTTGATCAGCTGGCAGAAGTCCGCTAGGAGCTTAAGCCAACTTCTATGAGCTCTTAGAAGAAGCTTTTAACTATGATGGATGAAATCTAACTCAATGGGGGCTAGTTTGCTTGCAGAAAGAAGCTGAAAGCTGAAAAGAAACGCAAACCCTAGTAAACCCTAGTTTTACGAACTAGCCCTACTGGTGCAAGAAAAGAGATGAAAGTGGTGGAAATGGATGCCATTGACTTTTAGAAAGGTAAAATGCATGTGACTAAGCTACTTCTATAGTAAAATCTAGAAAAAAACATCTTTTTGCATTTTTGAGTAATTTTGCAGAATTATTATGCATGTGCTTTAACTATTTTTGACTATGCAGAGGTTGATTGACAAAAGGAAATGGGGTAGGCAATTTCAGGAGGTTGGTAAGGTAAGAAGAGGGCCTAAGGGGTCCCTAGCACCCTTCCAAAGAGTTTCATGGTGATCAGATCTCGAAAAACCATTCACGTGAACTTCTACAGGAAGTCTGCAGGGGTTCTATAAGATGTTCTACAGGAAGATCTGAAAGAGGATTTTGGAGGGTTGATGGTGGAAAAATGGTGGGAAAGTGGAAATGGAGGATGGATGAGGATGAAAAGGGGTCTAGGACATGGTAAATGAGGCTAAGGAGTGATTAAGGTGGTTGGATTTATTCAAGGATGGAGGAAGCAACGTTGTACAAGAATGTAGAAATTAGGGCAAAGTGGGAAAGTGTGGCAAATGAAGGGAAGGAATCTTGTATTAGGGGTTGGAGCAGGTTGTATGATGGAGGAAGGATAAGAAGGGAGGTATTACAGGTGTTCTACACACTATTTTCCAAAACTGATCGAACAAAGAGTAGAAAAACCAGAGATCTATCTATTTTGACTTAATCTGACCTAAAAACCAGAAACATGATGAACATAAGTTTATAGATAAGAAATCATGCAAGCTAACTATGGAAACTAAGCAAGAACAGATCTTAAACATGTAAGTACAACTGGTATCAACTTTTCCAACTAAAAATCTAACACTAGTAATTGCATGGAAAGGCAAAAACAATGTTTTTGTGGCAACAAGTATGCCTTGGTCTCAGCTCATGGTCTCAATAAGGGAGAGATGAGATCAAGGATTGTTTGATGGAATTTTTGTAGATCTTTTCTGTTACCAAACTATGAAATCATCTTGAAGCATGAGAAACTATCTCAATCATCGAAACAACCTAAGTAACAAAGCAAGATTTTAACCTAAATAACAAAAAATATTCTATGAATGCAACAAAGACACATAAAAGTACACAAAGGGGGTACTGGCACTTGGGTTGGGCCTAACCCCAAGAGCTACAGCCTCCTAAGAAAGATCAGAGATGGTTCAAAGCTGGATTCATATTTATTGATCAAAAAATAATAGTTACATCCCAAAAAGTGTCTACAAGAAAAAGCTCGAAAATTTGCTGATACCAGGCTGCACTAGAGTGCGAAAATAGACTAAAAAAATGACTAAAATCTAACTAAAATATAACTACAATCTGACTAACATCTAACTAACTGAACTGAGGCCTTAAGCCTTCTTATTTATACAAATGGGGACCTCCAACAGTCCTCCTAAAATCAAGCAACTCGGCTTACTATAACTGAAGATAACAACAGTCCTACTTGATTTGCTTGGCTGCCCCTTGGCTTTGTGCTCCGCGTTTTGATAAAGAATTCGAGGTAAGGGCTCATAAATGAAGGGAACACCTTCCTACAAATCCTCTTCCTTGTTCTTCCACGGATTTGGCTGCCAAGTGCTCATTAAACCTTTGATTTTGTCTCAAAATTGACCAAAAATATGCATAAAGCACACATTGAACTTTTTGGCATAATGACTAACCCAATTCACTCTATTATCATAAATATAATAGAAAACATGCAATAAACTAATGAGAATGGTGGATTAAGTCGAATTAGGAGGTTGAATGAGCCCATATAATTACCCATTTCTGGGGCTCATCAAGGTGTTAATACAAAATTTCATGTTCACGTCTGGGAGGTGAGGAGTAAACAACTTCAGAGTTGCGCATAGGTGAAAGGGAGTGTGAGTTACTACCTTGACCAGATGATTTATGAGTGGGAGTGAGAAGATATTTAGGCATAAAAACCTGGTGGACCTCCTTTGAGTGCCAAAAATGTTGACGGTGCTAGACCCGCCAACGTTTAGCTAATCTCCCCGGTATGAAGTCTCAACTATACCTCACACTGTTTGGTGTATGAGTCCCATCCAGTATGATGATCCAATTTCCATTATCTTAAAAATATGTGTTAGCTCTTTCTTGTTAGCACATGAGAGTGGTATACCTAGTCTTCAAATAGTGAGGCTCATGTGCCTAGTGTAACTTGTGTCCAAGTTCTTTCATCGCAGAGGGAGAGGGTGAGAGTGAATCTCAAGTTGAAAAGGAATAGGCCCAACTCAGTTAGAGACATACAACAAAACAGGACACGCGCAACTTCCGGCAAAGTAGTCCACATGGATGCGCCAGTCACAAACAAAAAGTGAATAGATAGCATGTATAACACCCATCAAAATAGTCCACATGAGTGCGACGATCATTATAACAAGTGTACAAGGATGAGTTTTGTTGAGCATTGGAAAAGGTATGTATTTACCACTTATTTCTTTATATTTTCCTTTGAATCATAACTTCTTTACATTTTAAGATGGTAATATATTAAAGAATTATGAAAAAATTAAGGAGATTTGTGATTGATGGAAAATGACTTATTATTGTCTTTTTCTATACAGAAAGTGAAGAAAATGGAAAATCACTATTCAGGAGGAAAAGACAAAGCAGAAGAAACTGTTGGCCCTTTGACAGGAAGTCATATCTAGACGAGGAGATCAGGATCGGAGTGCATGATCTAGGAAAAGGAAGAGGAAATGCGGCATCAGTGCAAGAAGACAAAATGATAACTGGAGATCAAAGATAAAGCGAATCCCTCAGGATGCTTTGATCCTGAGGGATCGCTGCTTCAAGACTTATTGGTACTCTTGATACTTCCACCTAGCCATTATAAAAAGGGACAACGTTGGTAGCCCAAGGGGCGGATATTATTGTCAATTTGTAGAACTTACTATTGTACTCTTAACTTTGATCATCAACTCTCTTTGAAGAGTGATCATTGTAACTCTACCATTTATGATTAATATATAACTTAGTTGCTATCCCATTATCTAATCTTGGTGTAACTGCAACACTGCTTCCCTGGTGGCTAAAGGCCTAGCCCTAGTGGATCCACTTGCTTCTTGTATCATTATTTTACAATTATAGTCGTGTGTGGTTTGATTTCCTTTGCATTTCCTTAAATTACTTTATTCAGTAATCTTCTATTTCTGAATGTTTCCTTGAATTGCTCTGTTATATCAAAATCATAATTGGATAGCAAGATTATTCTTTACGACTTGAAATGTCATGTTGTTCATTCTAAAATAATATTGCATTGTCTAATTCGGATTCTGTTGTTCATTTACATATTACTATTGTTTTTCATTTACATTTGTGATTGTTGTTCATTTAAATATCGTTCCTTTATATCTGTGGTTAATGTCTTGCATGTTAGAATAAGATTACTGATTCAATTACTCTATAGTCATTGTGTGTTTACACTTAATTAAGTTTGTTGTTCAATCTTTGTAGATTTAATTAGGTTTGTTGTTCCTTTCTTAGTTAAAGGTTGCCGTTCAATTCATTTCGGTTAAGTTTGTCGCTCAATTTACTTCTGTAGACTAAGATTTGTTGTTTGATCTTTTCAATAGATTTAATTGTTGTTCCTTTTTTGTTAATTGAATTGTTGTTTCCAACATTTACTTGAGTGTGGATAGAAAGATCTACCACTGTAATGAGCATTGACTACTGCGTTCTAGTTCTCAGATTGAGATCTTGTCTATGATTGATTTTCATTTACATCAGTTTACAGGGGAAAGAGTTATCATTACTACATCCTTGACTGATGGTTTTTGTAGTTTCTTGAGTGAATGATTTTGTTACAAAGCATTTAAGTTTCTTGCCATTACAATTAGATTTTGTTTCTAGCATTCAGTTACTTTTGCAAGCACTATACTGCAAACATTACTCTTGAACAAGTGACCGGCTCAGACTGAGTACACTCTTCAGATAAAAAATCATACATGGATTGATAATTAATGTAGGGTAAATAGGGGTTAACATACACCTTTTTATCACTCAACCCACATTGCTACCGCAATATACACTACAACAAAATCCCCAGTCGAACTTAAGACCGCAACTCCCAGCCCAACCCAACCTGAACCCAAATAATAGACCTGTTCAATCTATTTAGATAATCGAAACACTAGAACTAGAAAACGATGTAAGGGAGTCCAACGACCTTCAATTAAGGTCTGGGTTCATAATTGAAACCAAGGGAGATAAAATTGCTCAAATTGAAAATCAGTTACCCATAGAACAACCACTACAAGAAGCGGATGTGGTCAGACAACAAACTCACAACCAAGGAACCACATCTTCTCCCCCATTCCTAGAATGATTAATCATACCACGCCCTATAGAACATCCTGACTTTGATCTTCTGGGAGAACTAAGAAATCTGTGTATAAAAATCCCACTCCTGCAAGCTATCCAAGATATCCCAATATATGCAAAAACCATCAAAGAGTTATGTATAAGGAAGCCAAAGAGGAGAATAACAACTAACCCAATCGTACAAGTAGTTGGAACCCTATTTGATCTGTTATCAGGAAGAAAAGCACCTGTCAAATATGAAGACCCAGGGAATCCTATAGTGATGGTGCAAATCAATGGGAAAACCATTCAAATGCCCTAGTTGATTTAGGAGCTGCAATTAATATTTTAACAACCACCACTTGTCAAAAACTAGGCATTACATTAGTGGAACCAACCTCCACCTTATTGGAACGGGTTGACAGATCAGTGGTTAGACCAGAAAGTACACTACACGATGTAATGGTATCCATAGATTCCTGGGAATACCCTATCAGCTTTCTGATAATCAACCCCAAAAATTGACTCAATGGACACCCTTTAATCTTAGGTAGACCTTGGCTTGCGACTGCTGATGCTTACATTGGTTGCCGACAAGGAAATATGACTATAACTAGAGGGAGTAATGTCAAGAATCTATCTCTATACCCTCCAGCCTAGCCAAGTTTGACAATAATGAAAACTAACAAACAACCTGTATCATACCTCACTTAAAAAAAGGTCCCCAAAAACCATAGAAGATGCCCTCGATTTTAAACACCAAATATAGGATAACATTATTAACAACTTCATTAACCAATCTGAATCTAGATCCCATGTACAATGTCACATGATAGAGGCAACATTTGACAATAAACTAGAGGAAGATCCCCTCAAAGAAACTCAAGATCAAACAATACCCACTACCTTTGTTTCAAACAGCAAAATTATAGAGATTGAGCCAGGAAAAACCTTGAACATTAACAATAACCTGACTCCTGAGCAAGAAGAAACGCTGGTACAACTACTGAAAAAATATAAGGAAGCTTTTGCATGGGATTATCTAGACAAAGGGAATTGATCCCCAGCTGTGTACACACCACATTTATACAGAAAAGGATGTTAGACCCATTTTCCGACCCCAACAGAGACTCAACCCTCACCTGAAAGATATTGTGAAAGCTGAGTTACAAAAACTTTTGGATGTAAATTTTATTTATCCAATCTCCGATAGCAAGTGGGTCTCTCCACTAGTAATGGTGCCAAAGAAGAATGGAAAGTGGAGGATTTGTGTAGGTATAGAGAATTAAACAAGGCAACCCAGAAAGACCACTTTCCCTTTCCATTCATTGATCAAGTATTAGACACATTAGCAGGAAAGAAATTATTTTCTTTCTTTGATGGCTTCAATGGATACAATCAGATTTAGATTGCCCCTGAAGATCAGGACAAAACTACTTTTACCTATCCTTGGGGAACATTTGCTTACAGATTCCTACCCTTTGGCCTATGCAATGTCCCTACCGCATTTCAGAGGGCCATCCTCAACATCTTTTCATATTTAATAAATGAAAAGCTCGAAGTGTATATGGATGATTTCACACCATATGGAGATGATTTTGAGCCAGCACTAGATACATTAGAAAAGGTGTTGCAACGATGTAATGCCACCAAGCTCTACCTTTGCCATGAAAAGTGCTATAAGATGATGACCGAAGGGCTCATCCTAGATCATTATATCTCAGCAGCTGGAATACAAGTAGATACGGCCAAAATTCAAATAATTTTGTCAATACCTACTCCTACCACACAGACAGAGGTACACAGTTTTCTAGGATTTTCTGGTTATTATAGGAGACTCATAGAACATGTTTCTCAAATAGCTGCACCTCTATATGCGTTAATAGGGAATTTTGGTTTTATTTGGATAGATAAGTGCGACTGTCCTTTTCAAGATCTGTAAAAGCTTGTGTCAATAGCCCCAGTGCTCAAAGGTCCAAATTGGGACCTGCCATTTCAAATTTCATCGGATGCTTCAGACACAGCTATTGGAGCAGTCCTTGGGCAGGAAGAAGACAAAAAACCATATGCAATCTATTATATCAGCAAGAATTTGTGTCCTGCTGAGCTAAACTATACCGTAACTGAAAAAGAGTTTTTAGCTGTAATACATGTTGTAAATAAATTTAGGCATTATATCACTGGATGTCCTGTTGTTTTATATACAAATCACTCTACCATAAAATACTTAACAAATAAACTTGTTACAAATGGTAGAGTAACAAGATGGTTGATTTTATTATAGGAATTTAACATCACAATAAAAGATTGACTTGGGAAAGAGAATCTTGTGGCTAATTTTCTCTCACGAATGCCAAAGCCAGTAGATGCAACAACAGTCAAAGATCAATTCCTAGATGAACATTTGTTTGCTGTTACTGTCAAGACACCCTGATATGTTGATGTTGCAAATTATTTAGCAGTAGGCAAGTTACCAAAGCATCTAACACCCAATGAATGAAAACAGATTGTGCAACATAGTACCCGATTTTCTTGGATTGGGGGCTACCTATATCATACAGGGGTGGATATGCACATCAGAAGATGCATCTGTGAAGACGAAATATTTGACATTCTAAAAGCCTATCATGATGGACCGTGTGGCGGACATTTTGTAGATCGAAGGACTGGTCACAAAGTTTTGCAAACAGGTTATTACTGACCTACAATCCTTAAAGACGCTAAGAAATTTGTTCAAGCTTGTGATAGTTGCCAAAGAGCAGGATGCCCTGGACAGTCCGAGGAAATGCCTTTAAACCCACAGTTAGTAATTGAACCATTTGAGTGTTGGGCATTTGATTTTGTTGGTCCAATCAACCCATCATCAAATCAGAAAACATATATTCTAGTAGCAACAGAGTATCTTACCAAATGGGTTGAAGCAGAGGCACTTCCAAGAGCTACAGAGGACTTTGTGATTCATTTCCTGTTCCAAATATTTGTGCGATATGGCCTCCCGAGGGACATAATCATGGATAGAGGACCACAGTTTGTAGGTAATAAAATCGCTGCAACATTAAAAAATTATCACATTTAACACAAAATTACCACTCCGTATCACCCACAGACAAATGGCCAAGTAGAGAGCACGAATAAAGTGATAGAGGCAATATTGACAAAAACCGTTGCATCACACAGGCGTGATTGGGCTTCAAGATTGCTCGAAGCCTTGTGGGCATACCGAACAACGTGGAGAAACACCACTGGCTATTCACCATATCAGCTAGTATTTGGAAAAGGACCCATCTTTCCAATAGTTTTCTAAATACAAACATTAAGAATAGCACAGGAGATCAGTCTGGATTTAAATGAGGCCCAGACTAACAGATTACAGCAAATTAACGAGCTAGATGAAATTAGGCCCTTGGCTCTTCAACACACTACATTAATTCAAAAACAGAGAGAAAAATGGCATGACGCCCTAATCAAAAAGAAAATCTTCCACCAAGGAGATTGGGCACTCCTATATGACTCTAGGTTTAAGGATTTTCCAGGAAAACTTCAGACTTAACAGCTTGGACCATATGAAATATAGAAAGTGCATGACAATGGCACCATTACTTTGACTACTATTACAGATCTGGACATACCTTTAAAGAAAATGGCCACCGAGTGCGACTGTACCATAAACCGCTTACTCGGGAATCCTTTTACTAGCATCTCCAGGAAGATTCTGATATGCAGATTCTTGCTGAGGAAAATAATCCTTCCTCTGCATTGATTCACTAAATAATTTCATTGTTCCTAAATTTTGTACATAATTTTTTATTTTCTACTTGTATAAACTACTTTCCGTATAGATTTTTGCATTTTTGCATTTTTTGCATTTTTTTTGCTGTTCCTTTCCGAAGGAACATCATTTCTGCCTTTTTGCTATTCCTTTTCGAAGGAACAACACTTTCGCATTTTGTTGTTCCTTTCCGAAGGAACAACATTTCCACATTTTTTTTGTTCCTTTCCGAAGGAACAACACTTTCATTTTTTGTTGTTCCTTTCAGAAGGAACAACATTTCTACATTTTTGTTGTTCCTTCATCGGTTTTGCTATTGCTTTCTGAAGGAATAGCATTTCCGCATTTTTGTTGTTCCTTTCCGAAGGAACAACACTTTCGATTTTGTTTTTCCTTTCCGAAGGAACAACACTTTTGAATTTTTCTATTCCTTTCCAAAGGAACAACATTTCCGCATTTTTGTTGTTCCTTTCTGAAGGAACAACACTTTTGTTTTTTGTTGTTCCTTTCCGAAGGAATAGCATTTCCGCATTTTTGTTGTTCCTTTCCGAAGTAATGACACTTCTACATTTTGTTGTTTCTTTCCGAAGGAACAAGATTTCCGCATTTTTGTTGTTTCTTTCAAAAGGAACAACACTTTCATTTTTGTTGTTCCTTTCCAAAGGAACAACACTTTCACCAGATTGTTTTGTCATTCCTTTATGAAGGAACAACACTTTTGCCAGATTGTTTTGCCATTCCTTTTAAAGGAACAACCCTCTTTTGCATTTTCTTCTTTTTTCCGTTCGTTCCGAAGGAACAACAGTTTCGATTTCGAATGATCTTAAGCTGTTCCACCAAAGGAGTAGTATTTTATTTCGCGCTTGCTTTATTTGTTGTTTCGTTTAAGGAACCACTGTTGTTCCTCTTAAGGAACAACATTTTTGAGTGTATTTTTTTCTTTTGTTTGTTGTTCCGTTTTAAAGGAACCATGGTTTTTGCATGCAGATGTTCTTTTGTTGTCCCTCTTAAGGAACAACAACTGTTCCATCTAAGGAACAACACTTTTTGAGTGCATTTTTTTGTTTTCTTGTGTGTGTGTGTGTGTCTGTGATCATTTAGAGCATTTTTTTGAATGATGATCCTTTTAAGGCACAGATATACATTTATGCACAGATACAAAAACTAGAGGATACTGAAATCATCAAACCTAAGAAAAATCGTTATCTTTAGAGAAATTGCTTTGAATCGATAAGAAAAAAGAGGAAAGGACACAACTATTTATATCACTTTGTTGTCTTTATTTTCACTAAAACCAATTTGATTGATTATTTTTATCATGTTGGTTCTTTCTTAATTTTCATAATTCTCTTTGGTCATTATTATTGAATAAGAATAAGGGCATATTTTCCTCTATTGAGATGTTCAAACTTCTTCCACCATCCCTACTCTTAAGGAGTGTTGAGCCATCCTCTATATATAAATAGGAAAGTGCTATATAAAAGAAAAGAAAAGAGAAAAATATATATGTATATGATTACTAACATGATTTATCAGATGAAGGATAGGGGGTCTCATCAAGAGCCAACCTATCATGATCATAAGGAAGCAAGTGAAGTGGCATTCCCACTATAGCCACCACACCAGGGATATGATCCAAGAGGCATATAAGAAAAATAAAAAGTCCTTGGAACAGGAGGTCTCATCATGAGCCAGCCTACCCACCTTTCACTCCTTCCTGGTGAATGGCATTGTGATTCATTTGGTTCCCAAGCCAACACAATGGCCTCCATTTTGACATCACACACCACTTTTCTAGGCATACATGAAGGGTTATGGTTCCAAGGGTGAAACAAGCAACCATGGAAAATTTTAAGAACCCCCCCTAAATTTACATGTATAATAAATTAGCGAATCTCGATGGTATATAGGAAAAATGGAAGGCGATTTTATCAATAATATGATATGTATATATAATTTTTTGGCGAATCTCAGGCATGGCGAATATTTTACTCAATTATAAAATCTTGTGTTTATTGAATACACAAATGAAATCATTGCATTTCTTTAAAATATCTTTTGAAATAAAAATTACCGAAATTACATATCAATAACCTAGTGGGTGTAAGATAAAATTCACCTGTGCCATTCACAAAAAGCATGAGAAAAAACCTAATACTATATATAAAACCAAGAAAAATTCAAATTCGTCACTTCTAGGGACCTCATAACCACCTTGCCAATACACAAGTATGTTCCTATTTGCAATTATAAAAATTACCCAAATTTCAATATGTTTACTCCACTTCTAGGGACCTCGTAACCACCCTGCCAATACACAAGTATGTTCCTGTTTGCAATTAGAAAAATTACCCAAATTGCAATCTGTTTACTCCAGCATATGTTGGAAAGTTATAGAAGGATGACTAGTGCAATCAATCGATTCCTTTTAGCCCTGGATTTGTTTCAGTTTAAAACATAAGTATACAAATATACTTGTCCAATGTCTATGCTTTAACCATTCACCTTAAGATGTTTTTACAATATATTCCTAAGTCTATTTAATATCTTCATTATCATAAAATCCAACCTATATCCATCTTAACTCCACATCTACCACTCTTAGGGGATGAAATCTATTTATCCCTCTAAGCACTTGGTAGACCCAGAATTAAGATGGATCTAAGATGATAGAATTTCCCCTTTAAGTAGTCTATGCTCACATGAATACCATGGTATTACCATGGGTCAATACCATGGGTTATCATAAACCTGGAGCTTAAAAAT
>APFE031739890.1:35320-50747 GCA_000404065.3 Pinus taeda | reverse complement strand
CTCTCATTTATTTATATTTTTATTAATTTACCTTACCTCTTTTATAAATATGGTATTTGGGCCTTTGGCCCATAGGATTCACTTAAATAAAACCTATTCTTGAAAATGGGTGAATGGATTCACTTAAATAAAAGCTATTCTTGAAAATGGGTTAATGGAAGGTTGTAACTCCTAATTTCAAGGGCTAAATTTACCTTTTTTACCCTCTCCCTTAAAATAAGGTGGGCTATTTGAGGTGATTTGTAAAAATGTACTATGATACAAAACATTCGCCCACTAAAAATTTAAAACCCCTTAATTTCACCAAAGGGCGAACATTCGCCCCTAAAATCACCCCTACAAGCAACTCTGTCAAGGTTATCAACACCTGTGGGCAACAGAACTCTGTTGATGGTATTGAAGTCATACTTTTCAAGCACCAATAGTCATTATAAACCATTTTCTTATATATCTATCTTGATTTCAAATGAGATTATGTTATATAACCTTTTCGAACCTCTTACACATGAAAAATCATTTATAAATCAATCATAATGTTTAAAGTGGATAATGACCACATAATAATTTTTACTTACATCAGCTTCCCTCTCCTCTATTTTTTGCATCATTTCAAGGCATTTCCATATCTATTCGTGATTTCCATCATAAGCCTCGATTTCAGTAATCCGCTGCTTTTTGTAATCATGTCATGGATATGTACACCGTCCCTTTATTCTACTGTACGACTACAGTCCAGTATGCTACTCCTTTATTTGCCGGCCGAGGATGGCCTATCACATTTCAGAGGGGCACGGGTGACCTCCATAATACACTGGAATACATGTCAACTCCTTATTTGGAGGTAATATGACTCCATCAGAACTCGGGAATAGCAAGTTTAACAGTATTGATATTTCCCAATATGCACAGCTTGTTGTTCCACCATCATTTCTATGTTTTTTCTCTGTAAAAATTAACAGTGTGCTGAGCTTGAATAGCTTGTTGTTGCATTGTCATTTTCGTGTTATTGCTCTATAAAAATTCACAGTGTGCTAAGCTTGAACAAAATGAGAGGCAGATCAATATGCAGCAAACCGCAGGTGTTAATAATCTCCGACGTTGCACGCAAAATTTTAGTAAGAGCAGGATGGATTGCCTACCTTAATCGACTACAGTAGTCTAATGAGATGGTGGCCATTGAATTTATGTAGAATTTGCAGGAAGATCGTTCCATGTTGAGGGGGAGGCAAATAACAATAACAGATGCGATAATTGTTGAAGTATCGGGATTGCCAGCTGTTGGACTAGTATGGACCCAGAAGAAAGTGAGACTTCAAGACACTATAACCATCTTCTGGGATGAAGGACAGAGCCTTACTATCAAAGGAAAAGGAGCCTTGCCTGCAACCTTGGGAAAACCTTGGGTAGAATTAGCTAGAATTGTGCAAAGCTACATCACATGCGATGGTAGAAAAGACATGGTAAGACCGACATGCCATCTCAAATTGTTAGCTATATTAAAACAAAAATGTGCTATAAATTTACCCGCATACTTAAATTTTTTATTGCATGATGCTGCTTGGAGCATAAGAAAATCTCGTCATGTAGAAAAGGTAGTAAGTCATCACGACTTAATTCGACTAATAGTCAGTTATAGTCTCGCTCAACAGCAGATTATTTGGGAAGAATTGGTATTCTCAATAGATGGGGGATTGGCCTTACCAGCCCCAAAATTAAAAAGAACTTCTAGCACATCAATGAGACCATAGAAACAAAGACAGACCACCAGATTGGGGAGAAGCAGGGGAATGTTGGGAAGTCCCTAAGAAAATAGTAGCCAGCCATTAGATATATATGATTCAGAGGACGAGCAACCCCCACAACTTGAAGGAGGGGAAAATGAAGAAGAAGAATTAAAAGAAAATGAAGAAGAGGAACAAGAAGAAGAAACTGAGCACTTTGGCGAGGAAGAAAGGGAGGAAGCAGAGCCACCCAGCAAAAGCCCATTACAAAATCCTCTACAAGAAGATGAATTGGCCCAAATTTTGGCCAAAATGGATGAGTACATCTAGCCCCATAGCCCACTCAACCTCGATATTGAGGCAGGACAATCACAGGAACAATCTTCTCACAGCAAGAATGCATCTAAGGAGATGAATGACGAAGAAAAAATAGAATATGAAGCCACCCGGGAAATAGCAGGTCAAACCAGGGTTTCCTCCCCTGAGAAACCTAATCAGTAGAATGAGAACACTGAAGAAGTGTTCCAAGTAGAAAATATGGAAATAAGCCAGGGCGAGGTACAATCCCTGAAGAACAAAGCCTAGGCCCAAGAAAAGAAACAGTTGTTCCTTCGAAGAGAACGAATGAAATCCAATGGCTACGAAAGGAATAACAAAGACTGCTAAAGGTAGTAAAACAACTCAAACAAAAAATAAGGGTCCTAAAAATGGGGAGAATATCAAAAAGAACCCCTGGAACAAAGGATGCAGCAACCCAAACAAAACCCCATAAAATGAAGACCAAGGGGACTCAAACTAAACCCATTATCATTTAGGACCATAAGGAACAACATGCGGCTGTTATAAACACAGAGACCCAAACAGGAGACACACTAGTCTGTAATAAGGATGTCCAGACAGAGGCATTATCCTCTAACATCATAACCGACCAGACAGTTCATGGGAAGGAAACACAGACTATAGGAACCAGATGTCGCAATAAGGAGATCTAGGTAGATCTCTAGCCCAAAAATGTTTTGATGGACAATGATCCTAGGATAGTGAGACTGCAAGATGATCTAGCACAGGCCCAGCAGACAATAGAAAAGCTCACAAAGGAAACTGTTCCTCAAGAGAAATATCAAAAGTTACAACAACAAGTAAAGAACATCAGTGCATCGGAGAGCGAGGCCTTTGATAGGTGTCGGAGGGAAAAGGAAAAAAATTAAAAAGGTAAATAATAGACTAGACACAGTTACGAGTCAAATGGATACTCTCTATTCTCTATATACTGATGTTCTAGCATGTAGAGCACCTGCCAAAAATTATGCTTTGTTTTTGATGGAAAGGTACTTACGATTAAAAATTAAGGTTGTCAAAGCAGGGGTGCCTATTGATGATTTTAGAAACTGTTGTAAACATTATGGGGTGAAAGTCCAGCGATTGCTATGTGAGTTTTACTTGCATAATTTGGTGTTGGACGGTGAAATGGAGGAGAACCCTAGTCCTTTTGTGGGTGATATCTAGCTTCAGGCATTCATCTCTTTTGTTGTTAACCAGATAAAGTGGCTTAAAGCCCATAATACCTTTCAGAGAAAGGAGAATAGGTTAGATCGGTGGGTAAGGGGTGAACCAAGAAACCCATTACAACTATGGAATAAGCATAGAAGCTTAATGTGAGAGAAGGGTGTGATCTAGACATTGGGGCCCATTCACACAATAGTTGCCTAGCAAGGGGTAGAATACTTCCTATCTATCAAAGACCTTTCCATAGCAACAACTAAACGCCGATGGAAGACATCCAATCGGAATGTTCAGCACAGAGAGCCATTCAATTACAAAAATTTTAAGTTAGTTGTTGATCGCCTAGTTACCTATAGTAACCTCACCCTGAGAGAAGGCCCATATTGGCTAGGTTGTAGGTTTCGAAGTCCAATTATCTAGTATCCTGCAGCAGGGTATAAGGCCCTATATGAATTGCCTGAAGGCCAGACAGGGCATATTTTTGAAGTTTTAGCTAGACATCATGGTTTTATACCACTGCATGAAAATCCCTCTCCAGCCTATTCCCTAACTTCCCTGCATGTCAATTACAATGCTTTCATGACGGCATGAAAAAGGGCAAGCACGGGGATGTGTTGAGCATTGGAAAAGGTATGTATTTACCACTTATTTCTTTATCTTTTCCTTTGAATCATAACTTATTTACATTCTAATATGGCAATATGTTAAATAATTATGATAAAATTAACTAGATTTGTGATTGATGCAAAATGACTAATTAATGTCTTTTTCTATACAGAAAATGAAGAAAATGGAAAATCACTATTCAGAAGGAAAAGACAAAGCAGAAGCAACTACTGTCCCTTTGACAGGAAGCCGTATCCAGACGAGGAGATCAAGATCGGAGCGCATGATCTAGGAAAAGGAAGAGGAAACGCGGCATCATCGCAAGAAGACAAAACGATAAATGGAGATCAAAGATAAAGTGAATCCCTCGAGATCCTTTGATCCTAAGGGATCGCTGCTTCAAGACTTATCGGTACTCTTGATACTTCTGCCCTGCCATTATAAAAAGGGACAACGTTGGTAGCCCAAGGGGCAGATATTATTGTCAATTTGTAGAACTTAATATTGTACTCTTAACTTTGATCATAAACACTCTTTGAAGAGCGATCGCTGTAACTCTACCATTTATGATTAATATATAACTCAGTTGTTGTTCCATTATATGATCCTGGAGTAACTACAGCAGTGCTTCCCTAGTGGCTAAGGGCCCGGCCTTAGTGGATCCACTTGCTTCTTGTATCATTATTTTACAATTACAGTCATGTGTGGTTTGATTTCCTTTGCATTTCCTTAATTTACTTTATTCAGTAATCTTTTGTTTCCGAACGTTTCCCTGAATTTCTCTGTTATATCAAAATCGTAATTGGTTAGTGAGATTATTCTTTACGACTTGAAATGTCATGTTGTTCATTCTGAAATAATATTGCATTGTCTAATTCGGATTCTGCTATTCATTTAGAGATTGCTATTGTTGTTCATTTACAATTGTGATTGTTGTTTATTTAACTTTCGTTCCTTTATATCTATGGTTAATGTCTTGCGTGTTAGAATAAGATTACTGATTCAATTACTCTATAGTCACTGTGTGTTTACACTTAATTAAGTTTATTGTTCATTCTCTGTAAATTTATTCAGGCGTGTTGTTCCTTTCTTAGTTAAAGGTTGATGTTCAATTCATTTTGGTTAAGATTGTTGCTCAATTTACTTCTGTAGATTAAGCTTTGTTGTTTGATCTTTTCAATAGATTTAATTGTTGTTCCTTTTCTGTTAATTGAATTGTTATTTCCAGCATTTACTTGAGTGTGGATAGAAATATCTACAACTGTAACGAACATTTCCTACTGCTGTCTAGTTCTCAGATTGAGATCTTGTCTATGATTTATTTTCATTTACATCAGTTTACAGGGGAAAGAGTTATCATTATTGCATCCTTGACTGATGATTGTTGTATTTTCTTGAGTGAATGATTTAGTTACAAAGCATTTAAGTTTCTTTCCATTACAATTAGATTTTGTTTCCATCATTCAGTTACTTTTGCAAGCACTATACTACAGACACTACTCTTGAACAAGTGACTGCCTCAAACTGAGTACACTCTTGAGATAAAAAATCGTACCTGGATTGATAATTAATGTAGGGTAAATAGGGGTTAACAGACACCTTTTTATTGCTCAACAAGTCTGTCGAGTGTCAGGCGAAGTAGTCCACATAGGTGAGCCAATGTTAACAACTGACACATCACATTTACAACAACATATGCACTAAAACAACTGAAATAGTTCAACTATCTTAGTACAGGTTAAAGAAACATGCATTACAAACATCCAAAGAATAGTCTTACAAATGAGTACAATAGATGTGTGAAAACATGCTAGCCTACTAACAAGCTTCTAAATTAAGTGAAATTTCCAAGACACATCCATACACCATACATCAGTAACCTCGATAGCGTGGCATTGGAGCCATTGCTTGCTCCTCAAAGAAAAGACTACAGACTCTCAAGGCTAGGTGGGAGGAGCCAAGGTGAAAAGTCTTTTGCATGTACAAATGAGGGGTATATATAGCCAAGGGTGAACTTGACCTTTGCGATTGTTCAAATTCCCTCATGATTGTTGAACTTACATGACTCTTCAACTTTGTATGTGGGTCTCTTGGACTTCCATGTTACATTACATTGATTACAACAGTATGGCCAATAGTAGTGATGTTGACGAGATGACTCTTGACATTGATGGTATGTTCGTGCTGATGGTGGTGTCCATATCGACTTGTTGTGTTGCTGAGCGATGAGTGTGCTCTTGGTGTATCGTAGCTTCACCTCTGGATGGCAAGATGTGTGGATTCTTCGATGGTCTTGGTGTTCACTTGATGTTGCATGTGCATGTATCCCCTTTGCTCGTACTTGAAATGCTTCATGTGTTCATCTGTTCGCGAACAAGTCTCCTAGCATGTGCTCCTTGTTCATCTCACTCATTATTGCATCATGTCTCATTCATGTACCTGTATATGCAATCATTCATGATGAGACGACATCAAATCTAGAAATATCCTAGTCTACCATGATGCATCATCTTTCGCTTTCAGGTGCAACTTACTAGGAGGGAGGACAAGGTTTTGAAACTGTGAAAAGCACATTTCAGGCTAGGATGTGAGGCTTTGGGGCACTGCTAATAAAACATGCACAGAGGTCACTAAGAGGTTGGGTTGAGCAGTTTGAGACAACAATGAAATTCTATGGGATCTAGCTTAGAGAGGATGCAAAAATGCATAATTTTTTTGAGGAAGTAAGTGTGGGCAGAAGGGGGCACTGGGAGTGAAAATTGAGCAAATTCCCAGAGGAGTCTAGGAGTGGGCTACAGGAGCTTGATGGCCAAGACTGCGCAAATCAGTGAGGCAGTCATGTAGGACATTCCTGCGAAGTTTTGAGGCTGAGCGAGGTGTCGGGCAGCAAATTGACAGTGCAAGAAAACTACCCAATTTTCAAGAGGAGCAGTATGCCATCCAATAGGGGGATAGACTGATAAAATTGTGCAATTTTGAGAGACATTGTAATGAGAGGTAGCAGGTTCTTGTCCCTCATGTCTGCGCAATTTCTTCAGTAAGTGGAGGTAATAATGCTCACATCTTTTGCACAATTTTTGGGAGGAATGAAGCCTAGGGTCACTACCCAGTAGATTATTTGATTGACCAGTGGGGGGCTTGATGGATAGGCTTGTGGGAAGTGAAAATTGAGATATTTTATTGGGCAACTTCTGCGTTGTTTTGGGTGACCGTCAGCGACGTTGATTCTGGGATTGCATAGTGCAAGCTTCCTAGAGGTATCCTCAATCTCTCCACAATTTTGGGCAACAGTGCTTGGTCACTGAGGGCTGATATTGTGTAGTGAAGTTTAGTGGAGGTCTGACTGATGGAGGGTGGTCATGTCGATAGATCTTCAAAAAAATCGTTAAGTGCGTGAGTGAGTGAACATGTGTATGCATGACCTTGCGAACACACACTCAACATGACATGATAACAAGACACCTCAGAGCAACAAGAGAACATGCTCAGTGTGACTAACTAAAGGGTATGAGCGACAAGTGCGAAACTTGAGATAGATCGTCGAATGACTGTGACAACACTTGCATGACATTGCATACAACTTCGTGTGTGAGTGCAACAGATGCTTACATGGAAAACACAACTTGTACACATGAATATAGACCTTCAACATAGCTAGAATAAGACTACAATCATGAAATTACAACCCTCATTCTAAAAGACGATCGGTGAATGGTCAAGAAAAGGGTGTGTAAAGACTTGACATGAGCTCATGGGATGTGCTTGAGTGTTTGCAAACATGAAGAAAAAAAACAAGGATGGCTCTGAAATAAGATGCAGGCCAAAATTTTGGAGGGTGTTGCAGCCGCTACAACAACTTCCCAAGTCGAGCTTTGATGACCTTACAGTCATTCTAATGTTGATTTATCAACTTGTTACCTTTTGGGTTCAAATGCACCCCCTCGTACTTTGTGTCAAAAAAGGTAAACATAATGCATAATACAAAGAGAATTTTCAAGTGTGCAATTATTTCCCAGAGTCCCAGTGGTAATTCCCATATTTTTCCTTGCAATTATTTCCCCTTAGTTGGGACTATAAATTTAGCAATAGGAGCACTTATAGTCAACTTTATAGTCTACATTGTACATTACATTTCTCACATTTTAACTTACGGGATCTATTTTTCTAGAAGTATATGATAGAAAAACCATCATTTATTTTACGAGGAGGGGCAACGATTTATCTAGTGAACATACATGTGGTGATTTTGATGTTGATAATAGTTGTTTCTTCTAGACCTTGACGAATTTCGTGCATCAGGTTGACTTATTCCATATATTTGTTAATTGTTATCAATGTCCTCCCTAGGCAGTTACAGGTCCTACGCCACCACCCTATGTAGTAGCTACTCAAAAATCACTTTTTCCTCCTCATATTCACAAAAATTGAATTCTTCACAAAACACTAGAAACTCTCTAAATTTAAAAAGAAAAAGATGAGATATATAGACACTATGTTTTGAAGAAAAATATGAGATATATAGACTCTATGTTTTGATTGTGGGGTTTATTCAGTGACATAGAAGGAAATGAGTATCGATGGAGGATCAACTTCTCTAGCCTGAGTTTCACACAAATTCATACTCTACACATATGTGATACCTGAAATCTTGAAAATGACATGCATACGATTATTTAGAGCACTTGTTATTCTTATTAGCCTATTATCCTCAATTATTTTGTATCAGGATTATGTATTTTGTTGCTAATTTATGATGGCTGACAAGAAAAATTGATGTATAGTTTGCAACATTAGATTATTTTGTGTGGGATAGTTCAAACAAATAGCAAATAGATGGTATACTATATTCTTTTCATATATAGTGCAAATATTATAACTACTTATTAACAATCTAAGTCAAGTCCCCTTTCCAATTTATTATAGGGGAATTTAATTTATCATGACATATCATGAAGCAGTTGAAGGGGAAACATGAAACCCTAGGATGAAGAACATCAAGTCAAAGTTTAGTACCTTACTATAATGATTTAAATCAAATCAAAGGTGGCTTGCAAGAACACTCAATACAATATCTTTCCTCGTGATCTAGGTACGATTTATTATTGTGACATGGTGTAGATGTAAATGCTTTGTATAGTATGGAAGAATGCATCTTCATCATTGCATTTAGAAAGTGAATAATCAATTTGCAAATATACTGATAAGAAAGGGTGCAAACCCCATGACTATGGATGGGAGAGGTAAAACATCATTATAGGAAAGTTGAGAATCCTTTGTAGTTTCTTTATTTCTTTGTATCATTTTTTGTTGGAGAATCTAATTCTAACCACTTGCTAGGTGTCAAAATCGTCCATCCAAATGTCCTAGTTCAGTTTCAGTTAGTCCATTTTAGTTCAGTCTCACTACAGTCATTTAATGTTGATGTCTCCAATGTAATCTTATTTAATTGATCCATAATATTGAGAAGAGAAACTCTCTTCTCCACAATTTTCAGTTTTTGTCATGGTATCATAGCTAGTTTGCATAACACTCCCTGAGAGAACATCAACACGAGTGAAGTGAGAGCATCATAGAGAAGAGGAGAACCTTCATAAGACTCTTTGAGAGAGCAAAAAGAGTTTGAAGAAGACTCGTACGAAGAAGCAACAGAGAGAAATCCAGTTCTGAAGAAAATGCATGATTTTATTAAAAAAATAAATTGAGTGCCCAACACAGCCATGCTAAAAGAGCAAGTGCATTGACCTAGGCAATATTCAAGGAGGAGGAACAAATTTATTCAATGATCCCATATATCATGGCTTGCAGAGTCCCATATTGCACTTATGCTTTGTTCTTAATAGATCAATGCTTAATGCTTAAGGTTAAGGTTGTATGCTATGGTCATTCTTATGAGTCCAATGGTATTTTGGATTTCATAACTACTTTTCATAAACAGGATGAAAGTACGCAGTTTGTTTTATGTAAACTTATATGCACAACTTTCTGCTTCCATAATAGAGAAATGAAAATATTCTGCCTTTTTCTTGGGGATGTACCATTTAAAGCATTTATATCATTTTCCCTAAACCAAATAAACTCACAAAAAGCTTGTAATTCTTATGAACGAAATGAGCGAAATGGTGAATTGTGGATAGGGGGAGAACAAATAAATTCTTTTGTCACATACCTTATGCATAATAGATTTATGCAGAAGAGCAATGTCGTTGACAAAATTAGGGGCATCCATGTAGGGGTGTTGATTTCAGGGCTTCATTATCTAAAAGATATATGAAGAGAAGCAGTGACTTGAGCTAAGTTAAAATGGACAAGAATATCAAAAGAGGTTAAGAACAAAGAGCCATTTGGGTTGCATAATTTACAGCAAGCCCTCTCAAGGGTCCATGCCTATGTCTCAATTGTGATGGAAGCATAAATCAATTGGATTGGGTGCATGTATCAATGCCCCATGATTTTGTCCCCACAATCTTATTATCAGGTTGAGTATGAGTTATCATAGAGGGGTCTACATGAAGCTTTCCAAGAAATTAGAGATAGGTATACATTCAGGTATAGGGGAGAGGAGACATATAAAGCTTAGTCTCTAACTGCGTCGCACGTTAATTACTTATTTTATTGATATAAGGTTTTTGCATGAGGACATACAATAGGTTAGTAGGGGGGCACTATTGAGCCTTGTAATTGTTAAATATTTCTATTAGAATCTTAAGCTTTGATATTGATTTCTTGCCTTCTTTTTTCATAATTATTCTTCGTCACCTAACATAGTTCAAGTTTTAAAAGAATTAATATTGTTCTCATAACCTCATTTAATATAAATTTATTTTTTATAAATGAATCACTAATGCATTTCTTGAAGGCTTCATCATAAAAATGGCCTATGGGATCATGTCAAAGTTTGAAGGAAATTGTTGGCAGTTGACAATCATATGTGGCAAATTCAAGCGAGGCCAATTTTAAATTAAGGAGTTGGTTGGAGAAAACATTCTCGGTTTCTTTACCAAAATATATTGAATTGATTTCAATTAAGAAAGAATGAGTAAAGAATCATCGTTCCTTATTTTTATATTTTCTATTGTAATCATCCTTTCTGTGTTATAAAATGAGAAGAGCTTTCCCTTGCACGGGCACTGAAGAAGTGTTGTAAATTTGAAGATAAAATAATGACTGCGCTTGGGTTGTAATCATTCAAACAAGTTAATGTGAATGTAATCATCTCATTAATTCCAATTTACCAATTTCTTTCTTGATCTTAATTTCTCTTAGATAGTTTGACTCCTAGTGGTTGGGGCCTGTTTCCTAAATGAGGCACCATCTTCTAATTGTATTAATAAGTCTAGTAAAATCGCTCGTTGTTTGCTCTTAATAGTTTGATTGGTATTGTTCTTTAAATTCCATTTAAATTAGAGCATTTAAGAAATATTCAATCACACTTGTTATTTCTTACGAAAATGATATTAATTTAAGTTTTTTCTTTAGTTACTTCTTGTTGTTCCTTTAGTTACTTCTTGCTCCTTTAGTTACAATTGTTATTTTCAATTGTTGTTTCTAATAGTAGGATTTTTATTTCAATAGGCACAAAGTTATTTCATGAAATATTAGAGTAATGTTATCTTCAGATTGAATTATTGCAATTCCTTTTGAATTAGAATCTTAGTTTGTTGTGTGGTTTGATCGTAGTTCTTCAAGTACATATTGATTTGGTAGAGTATATAAACGCATTCTTTATCTCGAGCCTTGATTTTTGTCATTGGATTGGAAGATTGATTATTTTAGGACCTTTAGCAGTCTCTTGCGTGTATTTTTATGATTACCTTGACATAAAAAGATGAATCCTCAAGTTGATGTTAATGTTGATTCTTGATTTTTATTTTAAAATAATTTAGAAACCAAACAACTTCGCAGGCTAAATCCTTTTGAACGAGCTGCTCAAGTATCGTCACTAGTCCATAGTCTATCTTCCCTAATTCCTCGAACATATTTTCTTATTGAGAAAAGACGTTCAAAATGGTCTTTATATGAATCAATGATATCCTTTCCTTGCAGTGGGAAATATTCTTCCCCTAATCCTCATTGATCTTCTTTGAGAGCATTTAGGTTATTCATCAATACATCCCTAATATATACACCACCATTTCCATGAAAGAGGTGAGGAAACTTCATATCATAGAGCACTTCACATATTTCCTTGAACTCCCTAATCTCTCACCACATGTATTATTCCTTTTCTTCGATCAACTGTATCAATGCTTGTTTCTTCTTCATTCGGTTAGATCTGCATTCAAAGAATTTTGGTTCAAACTTTCTTTCACAACTTCTGTTTGGGTCAGTTGATTCAAATAATTGACAGTCTTTTCTACTTTATTTAGGTTCTTTGCAATGGGACCCTTGAGCGCTTTCATGTCAGTCATGCTGATCTAACTATTTCTATCTTCCCCTGAATTAGCTCCAAGCAACTCCACCAGTTAGCATTAATATGATGATCTTCTCCCAAATATTTCTCCTCGCTACCTTAAAAGATGACTTGGTGGGGTTTTTCCTACTCAAAACCTTCAGCTCAACTTTGATCTTATCTCCCTGCTCGTGAGCCCGATACAGTTTCATCTTGACTCTGTCTAGCTCATGCTCCTTGATTTTCAACTCTTTGTCTCGAGATGTTAGAAAAGCTTGTGGATTCCTTGCTTCCTCGGCTACGGTCAATGAATCTACCTATCCTATCAAAACATTGGGGTCTGGTTGCATACTCTCATCTGTCGTTTCCTTCATATTTTGCAGCTGTGCTTCCAACAATGATCTTATAATTCCCGGTTCTTTGTAAGAGCATCATGTATTTTCAACTTTAACTCGTCACTCTCCTTCTCGGCAGCAAACAATTCCACTATTTGCAAAGGATGCGTGTCTGGAATCTTGAGTTTCCCCTTCAGCGAAGTGATCTCTTTTTTCTTCTCTTCCAGCAATTCCTGATATTGTTTAAAGTCTCAGGGGATGACTTGATAAGTGCATGATTTTTTCCTCTCGGTAAATACCTTTGTCCTATTTCCCGTGCCAATAGTCTTCCAGTATTTCAACTGAGCATTGGATTTTGTGTACATATATTGCAACTTCCTAGTTGTGGCATCCATCCTGCACGTCCGTCGATGTATCAAGTGAGTGGTAGGGGTTGATCTTCTTCTATACAAACATCTCCCTTTCTCTCCTTGAATGTTTGTTTAACAATTTCTACAAATTGATCAATGATTGACACCTACCCACGTTGAGCCACTTCTTTTGACTTTGTGGAAATACGATCTATCATGGAAGAAAAGAAAGTTTCCATTGTGAAGGTGGGAGTAGACAATTGGATATTGTATAACGCCAGAGTTTGGGACTCTGTCTCTTCAAAATCGTCCTCTTCCCCTTCGACGTCTTGATTCAATCTGAATTTCTTCTAGCTTTGCACTCCTTCCTTATCAACATACATAGGCTCAGAAGTGCTTCGTTTCTGCCCCAAGAGCTGAGAGACCTCTAACATAGTGGTATGAAGAATTGCTCTCACTTCTTCCTAACTATGTTAGCGTAATCTTCAATCTGGGGATTCGAGTTTTGTTTATGATTCTCCCAATTCTTGTCCTTTCTCAAATTGTAAATGATATCATGGGGGTCATACATCCACGCCCCAGCCTTGGGAAACTTAAAACCTTTGAGGATCCTTTTCACCATCTCCAAGGCATTCCTTGTCATGATAGAGTAAGGTCCCACATTGTGTGGGTGGTGAAACGTAGCTGCTGCCTTCCTCAAGACAAAGTGCACTTGGTCACTGATCATCTCTGCCAGATATAATCCAGCGCAAAAATGTGTTGAGTAAGGAAGGTTGACAACCGATATGGTTTCTCTTCAAAACCATATATCCTTTGGATAGTGTAATCCTTGAAAAGATACCACCTACACGGGTTTTTGGAGAGAATTGTAGTGTTTCTCTAAGGAAAGATGAGACTCTTGGGAGTGGCTAACCATGCAAATAGGTATACATGACGGGAATGAAGGACAAACTGTAATCAAAGAAGCCTTGATTGTTCTATGAATTAAAGACCATAGGTAACCAATCATAGGCCAACAATAAATTTCCATGCTCATGAACTATCCTAGGTTCGAGGTGTTCTAGGTACATGTATACCTGATGGATGAACAAGTGGACTAGGTATGTTTGATAATAGAAAGCTTTCGCTTCTTCAAACTCCATCATCTGAGAGTGGATCTCATTAGACAAGAATTTCGGGAAAACGGAAATGAATGCAGGTCCCAGTGGATGGATGACACAAACAGACTAATAGACAGAAGGATGTTGCAGCTACAAAAATGTCAGGGTCTAATCCTACTAATTGAGCCATCATGGAGAAAGACACTGCTGAAAGAGGTTCGAACATTAGAATATGGCAAGGGAGTTGATTGGGAGGAGGTTCTATCCCTTTCTTGAGACAAGCATTCACTACTTGTTGTTGGGTATGGGGTGCTAAAGTGGCGCATTTCCGTTAGCTTCATCCTTATCCAGCTTTTGCAACTCCGTCCAACTTGGAAACAAAAACATGGCATCGATGGCCTCTCGAATTCTCCTAATTATTTATGAGTCGTCGTAGAATGAGATAATTACCCTTTTCTCTGGTATCTATTTCCTGGCACAGCAGGTTACCATATTTGGAAACTCAAACACTTGTGGGAGGACAACATGAACCAATCGTGACATATACATGACATTATTATGTTGCAACATGCCACCATTCTCCAGGAGGACTTGAATAAATTTCTCATGTGGGCCATGGTCAACAGAGGGTCTCTTGTGTTTGCAAGCTCATCTGACGTTTCTGAATCTTTCCCTTTTACGTTAGTCGAAGCTTCAATGGTCTTCTTGTCCAAGGAAACAAGCATTGTAGAAGTGGGCACTCCACCAAATGTCCAAATGGATTGTAGAAGTGGGCACTCCACCAATGTCCAAATGGATGACATTGTTGATGCAGTGCAAGGGGAGCTGATAGTTGACATCGGGGAAGAAGTGTGCATGTTCCACGTTGAAATTCAGAGAGTGGTATAGTAAAGAGCGAGTGCGCCAATTGGGACAATAATAGACAGGAAAATAATGCAACAGGGAGAATATTAAGGGTTTACAAACATGTGACATGTCCGTGCACCATCAACGACGTGTATAGGACATGTTTTGGCTATTCTTGTAAAGTGAAAGGAAGATATTTCAAGCTACAAGGTCATGCGAAGGGAATTAATTATAACTAATAAAGATATGAGAGTAAAATGTTTAAATTTTAAACTTTCTCTATTTAACACATAATTTAAAATAAAATATTTGCAGATTTATGTTAATTCATTTTTATCGAAAAGTGAAAGGAAGATATTTCAAGCTACAAGGTCATGCGAAGGGAATTAATTATAACTAATAAAGATATGAGAGTAAAATGTTTAAATTTTAAACTTTCTCTATTTAACACATAATTTAAAATAAAATATTTGCAGATTTATGTTAATTCATTTTTATCGATTTTTTTGAGTACGCAATTCATTTGTATCGATATCAATTTTATGTATATTTATATATGAAAAATGTTTAAAAAAAA